>PVHY01013480.1:0-41277 GCA_004024945.1 Uropsilus gracilis | reverse complement strand
TACTGGAAGTCCTAGCCAGGGCGATAAGGCAAGAGAAAGACATAAAAGGGATACAAATAGGCAAAGAGGAACTGAAGCTATCATTATATGCTGATGACATGATTCTCTATTTAGAAAACCCCAAAAAATCCACAGAAAGATTACTTGAAATAATAGACCAGTTCAGTAAGGTAGCTGGATACAAAATCAACACACATAAATCAGTGGCTTTCCTATATGCAAAAAGTCAAGCAGAGGAAGAAGAAATCAGAAAAACCATCCCATTCACCATCGCACCAAAAAAAACAAAACTTGTCTTTTAATACTCTGGTTTCAGAGCTTTATAATAAAAGAATGCTGGGAAGTGTATGGGAAGCTGGGTTTTGTGAAGATGATCATGTCATATTTTATGTGTGTAAGTTTCAGAAATTCCCTCAGTCAATATATGTGTCAGGGCATGTATCTTCCAGGTCTGATTTTAGTAGAATTAACATTCTACTAATGTTAATTAAGATTTATCTGACACTATCCATCTCACTGGTTAAGGTCAATAACAACAAAATTAATACTGTAACATTTTATTGCTCCACACAAATTACAACAAACCAAATTGATCCCATCAAATATTCAGACTAACTAGGAAACTAGAGGACATAAAAATCACAGAAAGACCTGGAGACGTTCTTTCTGGAATCATGCTACTACATGGTATTACATGTAACTGCATGATATTTCAATGGAGTATCATTTTTTTAAGACAAGACTTGCAAATAATCCAAGGAAAAGAAAAGTTATTAACCATTTGAAGTCAAAAAGTATTTTTGTCATTTGGGGAAAGCATTGAACACCCTAGCTCAGTAACTCCAGGCTGAAACCTGGATAATGACCTTTAGAAAGTTAACTTAAGTGGTTTAATGCCATAAGCCACAAGTTTCTGCTAAGACTCTATTCAAAAGATTTTATATCTGTAGTCTGGACTCACTCCCAGAAAAGTCAAAGAAGACTCAAGGCATAGCTGATGTGATTTTTCTACTAATGAAATTTTTGCCATTTTATATAATAACTAAAAGAGTATATTACTTAAGTTTGATATGATGTATGCAGGGTAACAAAGTGGAAAATTTAACATGGAAATTGCAAGACCTTTAGCTTACTACAGAAATCCATGGCATCCAATTTACAAAAGATTATTAGTTTAAGATTAGGACTGATAAAATTTGCTTTCTATTAAGTATATACAACAACCTGAGAGAGCACTGTAATTTCATACCTAAATATGACTTTAAAACATCTATTCTCAGAGTATAAATCTTAATCAGTTTTCCCACTCTTCAATAAGAAAAAGAAAGTGAGATCCAGAGAGACCCATCAAATCTCCTTTCATTAGGAGTCTCTTCTTCCTCTTTCATGCTGTCATTTCTCCTGTTCCTTCTGTCTATTTTTCCTTCCTTCCTCAAGTCACAACCCAATTTGAGTTGGATCTCTCAACTCCATCTCCTTCACAGGTGGTACAATCACCTACTCTGTGTGTCTTAAAAATTTCCTTCACTCAGCACAATAGTTCTGATTTTATTCCTTGGATGTTTTCCCATAGGTCACTGTAGTCTACCTTCAACTTACCTGGTAATTGTCAGGACTGTTCCCAAGCCTCATCTTGAGAATTCTCCTTCTAGATATTCTCTACCTGGCAGATTCAATTTTTCCTAGTACTAATAATTCCCCAATCTTTAGCTTTATCCCAGTCCTCTCTCTAGAGCATCAGATCTTACTGTCTATTTGAATTTCCGCCAGTATATCCCACAGATTTCTCAAATTCAACATGTTCCAAATGGATGACTATCATCCCCACTCAAATCCACTCTTAGTTCTAGGTTCCCTAATTTAGGTAATGACACTCTAATTCTAAGTCAAAAATCTACATGTCATCCTAAACTACGTCTTTTCTATTTATCTTAATCCTCTCTTCAGTGAAACAATAGTTTTCATGAAACCTATTTATAAGAGATTTCTATGCTTTGTCCATTCATCTTCATTTCAATTGTCTCCATCCAGGCCACTGCATTAGCCTCCTAACTGGCCTCTTCCTTCAACTAGAGTTCTTCTCCAATATAATTTCTTCTAAGCAGATAATATGATCTTTCTTGTCACCTGACCACTTAAATTCCTTCAACATCTCTCTAGCGCTCCTACATATGTCCAATTTCTAACATGAGGGCCAAGAATCTGAATTGTCTTGCTTCTTCTTACTCATTAGCAACTATAAATGTCTACCTCAGTGGTACTTAAATGCAGTTTTTTATGCATGTTACTCTAGTGAAATTTTAAAAATATAGAAAAATCCATGGACACACATATACACACACACACACACACACACACATCCCAAAGTTCAGTTACATGCCTGTTTTCTTTTGCTGCTGAATCTTTACTTTCCACTAATTCTGTCATGGCACCAGGATTGGGTTGTCAGTTTCTGCACATGCCAAAAGACCAGAAAAATAATTACTAGTTTCTAGAAATACAGCAGCTATTTCTGTTTTCTCTTTTGACACTTCTCTTGATGCCCAAGTTCTACAAAACGAACCCTACCAGAGAAGGGGGCTTTTGCCAAAGGAAACATCTGACATCTTTTTAAAATATAAAAGTGCCACAGAGAACCAGGATTAGAGAGATGATGCAAGGAGTGTGTGTATCTATGACACCTATTCCACTGTGAAGAGCTGCCAAAACAGTTCTAAAGTCGCAGTTGAGGAAACGCAAACCACCACTGACTTGCCAAGTACCTCTTGAGGAAAACAATGCTAAAGAAAATATACCAGTGTTTCGAAAGGATAACAGATAACTTTCAAACCACCAGAGAAAACTTTTGTAATATACAGATAGCCTAATGTGATTCCCGACAGCCTCTCACTCAGCAGGCTCCGGATGATACTAAAAACAGGCATGGTTTTAAAGCATCATGGGTCATTCTGATACAAAAACCATTGAGATAAGACATTTGCAATAATGTGGTAATAAATCTATATGTTATTCCTGCCTCAACTGAAAAAATAGCTAGAATAAAATTCTGTGGAGCAAATAAAAATCATGTCAAGAAAAGAGAAATTAAGTCAATATGGTCACCATCCTTGTTTTTGCTGTCTGCATAATCATTATTCACACTTTTAAAAAATTATGCAGATATTTTTCTCAATGTAGGAATATAGGTATTTCTCAATTTTTTTAATATGTGCTACTTTTATGGTGAAAATTAGTCTTTGGATTCATATTCTTGGGATTAAATCTTTGCTCTCCCTATTACTAACTGTAATGGTGGGTAGTTTGCTTAGTTGTTTTAAATCTCATTTTTGCCTATTGTAAAAATCAGCAGAATACTAAGTAATAAAAAGGAAAGTGCTCTAGCAAGACAACTTGGTCCACAGGTAAGTGCATAAGAGTAGTGATTTGCTGGGAGGGTGTAGGGTGTAGAGGGTGTTAAGAAATCAGAAATTGTTTGGTAAGAAAAACTGAAATACCCTCTGAATTGGGAGGGACTGAAACTACAGACTATGTAAATAAGTGTATAAGTAAATAAGTGTATTAGTAAATACATATATAGTGTGTGCATATGTATATTACTTATCTAAATATTTGTGCATATTAACATTAAAACTATATTTATCTCTATAAATATTTGTTTATATTAATGTCTGTATATAAATATATATGTGTGTGTTTACACTAAAGTTCAAGACATAAACTCTCTTATTTATGCTAAAGAACAGACCATCTGACCAACCATGACTCAGTCCCTGGCACAGAATGTGCAACAGGACAAAGAAGAGGTTGAGAAGTAGGAAAAGGTTTCAAAGCACTTTAATTCCAGTGAGAGAAGTTACTTCAGCAGTGAGACAAACCAAAACATTAAATGGAACTTTGTTTGAAAGTACATCAGAGATGGCTCCCAAGCACACGTGTAGCCATGAAATTTGGATAGAAGACCATAAAGGATGGAGAAACCGGGAAATGTCACTGAAACCGGGAAATGTCACTGAAATTCAGTAGTTATCACTGAGCTTAAAGTCATTGCTTAATCATTTCCATTTTGAGGTATATCAAACTGTTCAGATGAGGAGAAAATTATCTCGGATAGCTAGATAGATAGACAGACAAATAGCGAGAGCTTCTAGCACAGGCCAAAAATTCAAAAAAATCTTCTGTTATCTTCAGTCACATTATTTATGAGTTAAGTAATAATTTGCCCTTTAGAAAAAAAACTATTACCCTTCCTCTTTACTAATCATTTTGAAAAATACTTAAGACTACCAGTCTGCTCTATGGAATCTCCAAAGACTCTTCATAACCCCCTGCTATTTTAACAATCCTCCTCTGTGGTGTTAGCTTCCTACTACATTAAATCCCAAAGGCTGCAGTACATATTTATTTTTTCTTATCTGCTTTAGGAGGCATAGAGAATAAGGATCACAATCTAAGCATAATAGTTCTATAATAGGTAAACAGAGTTGATCTCTGGGGTAGCCACCCAGCAAATGAGAGATGGTGGAAAAGCACATACAGAGAGAGGTTTCATTTGTTGTCTTATTTATGCTCTCTGCTGACAGAGTTCAGGTCTCTACACTCTAGGGATTATTGGAAAGTCATGTTCCATGCATACTGTGCTGTACAATGCAATGGTATTCAGGTTATTTACTCAGCATCCTTCTCTTAGGAACAGGTCCTTGGTCCCCATCAGCATAAAATCCAGAGCCACTGTTTAACACAAGATCACCATATGAACAGGTTCAAGGAGTAGGTGCCTCAGCAAACAGAGTCAATATTTTCCAATATCTCCATATTGGGAAAATAAAAACCTGAGGATGGTGTCTCTCTCTATTTGATAGTTATTCTGCTATTTAATGTTTCCCATTACATGAGATGAAACCATAAGGAATGATAAAGAGAAGAAGGTTCAAGCAGGATTCAAGTTCAAGTTCTGGCTTCTTGAAGACCAGAGGCTTGCCAACATGCTGCTAACCAGATTCTGTTTTGGATCTGACACATGCCAATGTTTTTCCCTTGTAGTTATTGCTGTTTTGGTGGTCATCATTGCTGAGTCCCCTGATAAAACTTCTTCTCCATGCAGCCTAGAAAAATGACCAATACTTCATACCTGAGCTTGTCGCATTAGTAGGTAATCAAGTGAAAAAATAGTCTACATAAAGTCATTATCTGACCTTAATTTTACATGTCCTTCTGGAAGTGTTTCCAACCACTCAGTCAAGGATCTTATCTCTCATTATTATTTACACTGCAATGCAACATAGTAGAACTGGAACTCTGAATCCTTGCACCTTAACTTTGCATCCCAACTCAACTTACAGTGGCTTTTGTAAGCACTTACCCAGATACCTGTCAGAACTAAAGCATTTATTCCCCAAGCTGCTGGGAGTTTGATCTGTCTCCAGCAACTGGTCTCTTTGAAATAAAATTTCCTCATGCAAAATCACTCCTTTCCAAAAACAATTTACATTATAAAATAATTTACCCATCATACTCATATTAATCTGGAAAATTATGCAGGGCTGTTCTTGCTCCAGAACTTCTAAAGTTACTGAAACCTCTGTGGAGACTTCATGGTACCCCAGCTTCTCCTGTCCAGCCCTGCTTGCTTTTCTGCTCCAAGTATTGATCCTGAGAGACTCCCTAATACATTTCCTACATGATCTCCAGGCCAGAGTCTGCCTCCAGGGACATCTATCTTCCAATGACTTGCTTATTATGAGATCTGGTAAGTCATTTGACTTCTCTGTGGCTCAGTTTCCTCATCTACAATATAGTGATATTAACATGACCTACTAAGAATTCAAACATATTGCTGTGTATGAAATGCTGAGAATGGAAGAGCATACAGTGTACCTAAATCCTATTTAATTCTGTTACTCTATATTGTCATGTCAAATTGACACATTTTCCTTCTTTCTACTTTTTCTTTAATTGATGTAATGTGGCTTACAATGTAGTCTGTGATTTACAGGTAGAGGATCTCCCCTGTGATTATTAAGATTAAACAACTTCCCAAGAGACCCTGAGCACAAAGAAGTTCAAGTTTACAAGGTTCCTTTATCAGACATTTCCTTTCTGATGTGGTTCATTAAGAGTCCAAGTATGTAGGCCCTTAGGGCTCACAGAAGGAAATCCATCTACTGCATAGCTAGTGCCTGAGAAAGGGCAATGGGGGTTAGCCTTGGAGCCTGATTTTTGCCAATCTGTTGTTTTTGTAACTGGTGCTTTGTGCTTGTGCCCAGAGGTGCTGATGATGAGTGCACTGCTATAAAACTAGACATAAAACATGTGAAATGGAGCTTAAATCATCAACATGAAAATAGTAACAGCAGGTTAGATTTTACGACTCTAATTTGTCTTAAATTGACATATAGCATTGCTGTTGGCATCACTTGAAGTGGTGTATGCAAATAAAAGGTAAATATGTGCCCAGATAATTTAATTTCATTCTATAGTGAGAGTGAGATCAAGATAATTAACTGAGTATTAACCATAATTGTTTTATTCATCCATTGTGAAAAATAAGTTACAAGATAATACATTTGTGGTCACCTAGAAAAGGATTAGTCAAATATTTCACTGAATCATTCATATAAATCCAAGGTTAAAAATAGAAGTGAATGTCATTAGGAAAATGGAATCTATAGCACCCCAAATTTTTCCTCTATGTAAGCTAATGTCATTGTGTTCAAATGTAAAAAATGAGGAAAGTAGTGAAGGGAAGAGAGGGTATCATAGAAGACTACCTGGTAATATCTTTAAGGAGAGGTCCTGGGTAAAGAGATTGTTGCAGAACCATGGATTTTAAACACCATCTATATGTTGATAATTCCCAAATATGCATTTATATTATCTCCTATGAAATCGGGCCTTGCACTAAAATTTTACTTGAATGTTACAAAACCTCTCAACTATTGCAAGTGTTTGGCTTCTCCTCCTCAAAATCTGCCTCTCCCTTGGATTCCCCTGTCTTTTTAAATGACACCACCTTCCTCATGGTTACTCAAATCAAGAATCTAGGAGTCTCCTTGGTTCTGCATTTTCTTCTACCCAGTTAGTCTCCAAACATCCTGAACCCTGTGTTCTCTTCTATCTTCATCACCCTAGTTCAATTCTCTTCCTCTGATACTCTAGTCCCAGTGGCTTTCTCTCTGTTCTCAGCTGCTAGTTCTCTGTTCTACCTACTAAACACCAGATTATCCTCACCCCATGCCTTTATGTTAACACTCTATTATCTCCCCAGATTTTGCATAGCCCAGATCTCCACATCCATGTCTCCACATGAATGCCCCCTCTTGGCCTTCAAATCTTAACTTAGATATCTCCTCCTAAAGATGCCATCTTAGTCTACCACATCTCTGTGGCAGGTTATATTACAATAATCCCAAATGCCTAAGTTCAAAGAATAAAAAAATTCAAGGAATTTAAGTAGTTTTTCCAAGTTTAACTTGTTGCAAATAAATGATAGCTATGTCTTATTTTAGAATCTCATTCTTTCCTAAAATCAAAGTGACTTGCTACCACAGCACAATACTTTATTCACTCCCTTCTTAATTGGTAATGAGAAATGGGTATTCATAATCAAAGTAATTTTAGCTGTCATACACTGGCAAATTTTCTCAGATTTTAGAACTATCAGTTATCTACACTTCATACTAATCAAATGAAAAGTATTAAAAATTTGACAATAGAAATATACTCCAGATTTGTCTCTGAAAAAAGGACATTATCTTTGGAACAGAGACAAAGACATTTAGTTCATTGAGCTTAATTTGCTTTTGGTAGAAGCTTTCAAACGGGCAGCTTGGATTCATTCTACTCCTCTCTATTGCATTTTTCTCTATCAGTTTTGCTCTTAAGGTTCACATCAATGATCACTTAAACTAGGAGAAACATGGACTCTCTGTGCACCAATTTTTTGCTGCATGTAGCCCAAGTGTTTCTGAGTTTTCCCACCCTTTGAATGATGTTAGGAAGAAGGAATATTTGTGAACCAACCCAGAGTCTCCCAAACTAAAGAGATGGTCACTCTCCATAGATGCATTTCATTGCTCCCAGCAATCGCTCTTCTGGGAATCTACCAAAGGAGACCTCAATGTGGGTACAAATGGACGCCAGTGTTCAGATGTTTATTGCAGCATTATTTATAATTGCAAGGACCTGGAAACAACCCAAATTGGATGGAAAATATGGGTATATATACACAATGGAATATTATGCATCAATTAAAAATGACAAATTTGATGATTTTTTTTTTTTTGGTAACATGGATATACCTAGAAGAAATAATATTGGCAGAGACAAGTTAGAAGGAAAAAGACATAAACCAAATGGTTTCACTAATATATCGACAACCAAATGACAGTACACAACTGGGGTAGGGGACCAGCTGGAGTGGCCAGGGAAGGGAGGTGGTGGGTGACCACCAGGGATCACAATGATGTGAAATATATATATGAATTAGATACATTTCATTGCTTCTCTGGAATGTAGAAAACATCAGATTTTTACACAAATAGTATCGCTTTTATCTTTTGGTCCATTTCATATGAAAAGAGAGGAGTGTACCAGATGGCCTCTTGAGATGCCTTCCAGCCCTAAACTTCCAGGAGTCAATAATCAAAATGGAAAGGACACAGGCTTGCTCAGGACTCAACAAGCAGAATGGAAAGATCGCAAGCCTTGAAGTAAAACAGACCTAAATTGTACCATTGAATTGATACAGGGTAGTGACGCATTTAAAAATTGTATTGGCACCAAAATACCCTGGTGGGCAGGGTCTAAAAAAAAAAGTAAGAGAAAATGGGCAGCAGGAAGAAAGAGCATATACAAAGGGAGGAGTGAGGAGAGAAGGGAAAAAAAGGAAAGAAGGAAGGAGATGAGAACGGTGGACTGAGGAAAACAGGCCCACGCAGCCTGCCAGGGGAAACCCCCTGGAAGAGAGTTGGTGTTAGGGAGGATCCATGGTGACCAGTAGAAGAGTAGCTGGTGTGGAGAGTGTGGCACCACAGCAAGGTGGCATAGTGAGCAGGTAGCTGGAGATGGTCAGGGATTTGGAAAGCTGATTTGTGTATCAGCAATTGTGGAAGAACTGAAGAGTCTTGGAGAAGTGGAGCAGCTCGGAACACTGGATAAGAAGCAAAGAGAAGACAGCAGAGAAGGACTGGACATTTGCAGAGTGTCTGCCTCGGTTTTGGAGGGGCAAAGGCCACCATCTTGGATATGTGTCTTTGGGACCTTTGGAACTCAAAATGGTGACTGGGGTAAGATAACTGGCCACTTGTGGTTTTGAGGACTTTTCATTTTCCTGGTTAATTTTTCCTGTTAATAAAACCATGTTGTTAAACTGCATTTGTCTGGCAACTGCTACATGCAGGTGAGATGGATCTGGTGAAGAATGTTGGGTGGTAGAAGCCGCATTTTAAGAGTTTTTTTTCCCTATGGTTTGCTAGTTGGAAGCTTCTGCCCCTTTCGACCCAATTACAGAATCTCTTTGAACCTCTCTAATTGGCATAATAAATTTAATTCTCAGACTGGTTGCAAAAACTAAGTAAGCACTAACAAGACCAACACCTACATATTTTTAAACGGTGACCAGTATGATTGTTTGGGGTTGACTGTGTTCCCCTTCCACTCCCCCCCCCCCAAAAAAAGACACTCTAACCCCCAATCTCAGAAAATGATTTTATTCAATAACTGGATTTAACAGAAGCAGATGTGATGGTCACATGGTACACATCAAGTGATTCTCTTGTGATGGAGATGTAACTCTAATATAGCTCATTAATTAAGATCAAGACTAGTTACATAATTTGCAGGGCTTGAAACAATACAATAATATGGGACTCTAATATCTCACAAATGCTGTTTGCTGCCATTTTGAAGTCATGGCTACAAACCTTAATGTCCCTTCCCTAGTACTTAGTGAGACCCCCCACTCCAACCACTTCCCTTGTCAACCTCTCACTTTCCAGTGTTATTCTGCAAATACCCCAATCACCTTCCTCATCTGGGTCTAACAGTCAAATACCAGACAAGGAACAGTACTCAGGCCCAGTTTGTGAAATTACTTGTCAGTCAAACAACAGCTCCCAAAGATAGTTTCCCTACAGGCTTTTGCCTTTCATGAACCTATTACATTGATGAGCTCTAGTTGGCTCCTACCTAAACCAGGAGTCATCCTGTGGGTGGCCCTCCACAAAATCTTCTCTCTTTCCTAGTTGTAGGTAAGAGTTCTGCATTTTACCTATTCTTTTGCCCATGTGTTATATCCCACCATCAAAAGAATCATTAAATCTTACATAACAGAAACAATTTGCCATGCTCAAAAATTATTATTTCAAAATGATGGCGGCAGAGCATTAAACCAAGCATGTGGCCTTCTAAACACAGGTCCCATAAACTGTAAAAGTTGTAATTGCACCTAGGATCTTTTGTTTAAAAAAAAAATGAGCCAAATATGTCAAAACATACTTGATAAAGCTAAATAATGGATATCTGGGTTTGTTTGCATACTTGCAAATACTTCAATTATTTCACCTTTAAAAAAAAAATGAATGCAGTAGTGAGTCATTCATTAAAGTTTACAATTAAATGCTAGAACTGTATTAAAAAATTTTAGGATGTACTTGAAAGAACACAAATCATATGTTTTTTTAAAGCACAAGAAAATTAGTTTTTAATGACTGAATCAGAAAGAAGAATGGCAGTTGTCAGAGGCTGGGGGAGGAGAAAATGAGTTGCTATTCAGTGGGTATAGTTTCTGTCATTCAAGATGAAAACTCTGTGGAGATGGGCCTTCCAATGCTGTCCTTACAGTTAAAAAAGCTGAGTGTCCCATACCCTTGAAAATTTAAGGGCTGAGATATCAGGTTACTTGTTAGAAAAAAAAAAATCCACTGTGCAGATTAGTGTATGTCTCTAAGCTTTAATTATCCAATAGTTAAATGATCATTAATAATAACTACGTACATTTTTAGCACTACAGGAAGAATTAAAGAATACATGTTAATCATTTATACAGTACAAACATTTAGCATCAGTATTATCATTGCCATCATCACATTAAAAAATACAAGGAAGTAGCTAGTTCATAAACAAAACCAAGAAGATAGGAAAACAAGTATATCATAAAGTACAAAATGGATGAATCAAAATAAATTACAAATGTCCTCTTTTTAATTTTCAGGAAAATATATTTACTTGCATATGTGCTTATTTTTTAACTTTCCTTTTCCTAAAATGAAAATGAATTCAAGGTTCATTTCTCTGTACAATGTCTACCATCTATTAATTTCTTTAACAGTTTTCTAATTAACAGCAACATTTACTGTCATCAGAATATTCCCCAGCATCAAGATTTCTAAGAGGACTACAGAGGCAAGGACACCTGATTTGAACAAAGGGCAAGATTCTATTATTGTTCTTTTTAATTCATTATTTAGTAAACATAAATAGGAAAAACGATGTCAGAGTCCTATTACATATTTCTGATCTCATGTGTGGCCACAATGAACAGGAAGCTATAGGGAAATGGTTCTCAGAAGTCACAATTCTTATCAGCCACACAGTCCTTCAATATTATTTCTGAGGAGTGGGAGGAGGCAGGGGGATGGGATGTTATCTGTTTGCCCCTTTGGACCACACCTGCTCTTTCGGATGCTGGCCTCTGAAGCTAACCTGCACATACTGTGAGGGGATCTTCTGCCCTCTTGACTCTATGCTGATGATTTTGTTTTATAATTCATTTTTTTTAATTTTATTAGTCATTTTGTTAACATATTTATGTGTGTATATGTATGTATGTATGTATGCATGTGTGCGTGATAGATATATATACACACACATACATTTAACATCATTGCATTGTTCCCTGGGGTTCTCCCTCCACCTTTTTACCCATCAACCTTCATCTTGATCTTGTGTTCCTGCCTTCCTTGACTTGCCCCTCCCTAGCTGTTTGCCCCAGTTCTGTTGTTAGCTTATTTTGTCTTTTTCTTGACTTTTTGTTATTCCTACATCCCATCTATAGGTGAGATCATATGATTTGTCTTTCACCAAGGGAAGTCACCAGACTCAGTGCCCCGTGTTCCAGGAACCCCTTTCCACCTCACCCTCATCTGCCCACTGCAGTGAACTATGTATGCTAATGATTTTCACCAGGCTGGGGACTGTGGCAGATTCTGGAAAGAGAGCAACCATCTCAGCAAGTTCTGTCCCATCTCCCTCTCCAGGTTGGTAGTAGAATCCCAAATTTGCAGCCTGAGACCAGTGCTCCTTGGGCAGTCCTCGCCTGGGAGCTCCCTGCACCAATTCCAGACAAATCCACCCTGCCCTGCTTATCAAGAGATGCACAAGGGTTCTTCACAATTGCTGTCATCAGGATACTGCACTTTCTTTCCCTAAATCTTGCCCATACATTGTCTGGGCTCTTCCCTGTCACTCAATCTGAAGACAGGGAGGTAGAGAAGAAAGCAAAAAATCAAACTAAGAAAAGACATGCACAGAAATGTTAAGTGCCACGGGTGATTCTGCCACACAGTCTTCCTTCCCACAGTTAGTGTCTCTATTTAAGTGAAAAAGTAAATGTTATGCAATTAAATATACTAAACGTAAGACCACCACCATAAACTATCCCATGCTTCTGAAAGAAGATTGCATATTGCAGCATTTTTTGCCTAGGTTTTACTTCATTTCACCACTAATATTCCCACCCGAAACAAAATACATAAGAGTCTTAAAACAGGTATTAGTTACTCTTACATGAAAAAACTGAGTGTGCGCCCAAAATAAATGATTTGGAACATAAGTGTTTGACATAAAAATTGAAGCCCCAATCGGGGCATTTAAACTCACTGCATAGATTGTAAATGATTCGATAACTCTCTCAGTAGGACTGTGACCTACAAGCTTTAATGTGCCTGATTTAACACCTTTGTAAGCTCACTACATAAATGATAACTTTCACTGCCTGACAACCTGTGTTACAAAAGGAGAGATGAATTAAAATAAATATTGTCTTTCCATGGAAAAGTTTGCAGCCCTATCATTTGCACTCCCAATTAAATAGCCTGTGTCAAGGGAAGACTTCCAGAGGAAATTCATGCCAAGTTTTTTATCATCTTCCTTTCCAAACAGAACACAGAGTGCCCTCCTGTGTATAAAATGGAAATAAATCCCTAATATTGCCTATATCATCAAGAAAACATGAGTGATTATTTGTCTGACAAAAATATGTAAATACTATGAGTCTTAGGTGCAATTACTTAATGTACAATTATTAAATATTTAATAAAATGTCTAACAATATATTCACTAATTTTTTTAGAATTTTGATGATAAAATGTTTAGTAAATTGCCATGCTGACATTCTCATTTTTCATTTAAAAATTTTTTTGTTGGTGACATTGGTTTATAACATTACATGTTTCAGATGTATAGCATTAATATTAACATCTGTGTATGTACATCATAAGCCCCACCAAAAATTTAGTACATTGTCATTTTCAATTCCAGCTATGTATTGTTTACACTTGGAGTTATGGGAATTGCAAAGATGCAAATGAGTTCAAACCACAGCCTTACTTTATTCCAAACTAAAATTAAAATACCAAATATCTAAATTATGAGCTAGGATATCTACTTATAATGAAAATTTAATATCTAGAATTGTTATTAGAATGTTCAAACATTTAAGACATATTAAGACAAAGATTATAAACTCTACTATGAATGTCCAAGATTTTTCTCAATAGGTTTTTATCTAATTTGCCTGGGATAACTATCTTCTACAGCAGAGAAACCCCAAGATTTGAACTATTTTTCTCCATGAATCTTATAAATTTGTAGATCTTCAAAGTGACAGACAAACCCAGTTCAACTTGCAAAGGACTTCACTTGTCTGCCAATGATGATTTGATCATGTTTAGGCCATTTAGCAAAGCTTCTAAGCAGATTTCTACATAAATGCTAGAGTTAATAAAATAACTAATCCATTTATCTCCTAGGAAAGTCATCCTTCACATCTAAAAATGCAACTTTGGAAGACACAGAAGACCAGTGATAGAATTTATTCTTCAATAGAAATAGTGATAAGCAGTCATATTTTAATAGTTGGAAATCAATTCAATTTAATCTTGGAAAGTAAATGGTCTGAATTTGTGCAGAGGCTTTACTTTAAGCTACTTATGCATTCTTACATTCCCATCTATTTGTTGTGTTCTAGTGTCCTCCAATGGATATTCTTGATAGTACTGGCATTACAGAATCTATCTGAATCTGAGAATCTCCAGGAAGCTGAATGGTACATGAGTCATATGAGCAAACAATCCTTGAAAGAAACCCAGTCTCCAAGCTGAACTGAAATCAAGTACAGATCAAAAGTTACTCTCCTTAATAGTGAGGTCCAGAGTCATTCAGATTAAATCCTATCAGTCCCCTTCTCTTCTTATTACACTGCTTAATCTTGAAAGAAAGGGACCCATGTATATGAAAGTTACTGCTGAAAAATGTGGAAAGAATGTGACTTAGTGGCTAGAATGTATTAGCTTAGAGAATAACATGAAGTATTCTAAAATTTATCAAGTATGACTCAAAAGCAGTTTGTTATGCAAAATAAGATTTAAAAAAGCAAAATTACTTAATGAATAAAACAGTCAGAGTTATTGAGAAGTCTGAATCAGGATGTATATTTAAAGAACAGGACTTCTGTATTTTCATGGCTACAGCTTGGGATTCAATTTCAAGAGATAGCCCAAGTAAATACAAAATCCAGTGCTATTCTTTGAAAAGCAATTGTATCCAATGGATCTAGTGACCACATTCCTCAGATTTTCTTGTTATTTCCATTTTAGATAATCTCTTATTCTAACAGGAATTGTGTTAGGTCAAAATACTAATTTTGATCCAGAATATGCTATGATTCAAACTGTGGTTGGAAGGAAGGGGTATGCGAAGGGGAGCTTGAGTCTTTTGGACATATTCTTAAGTGAAAAAGAATGTGGACTCTGTTCTGTTTCCATGATGAGCTAAAGGAAACTAAAACATGGTGCTGCCTACTATATCCAAGGTGTATATATTCCCCTAGAGCAATTATAAGGGCATTTAAAATAATCATAAAGCATCTGCAGAGACAACATTAGGGGTTAAGTCCTCTCACTTATCCCCATCCATCTCATATGAATGCCAAAGATCTGCTATTGCCTGCAATATAGATCCAAAAGGTTTCTAAGCATTGAATGAAAACCAGATAATTTTAATAAAGTGATGACCATAGTCCTCAAGGAATTCCAAAAATTGTTCATCTCAGAATATGACTACTGTGTTCAAATTGAAATTAAATAACACCTGTGACACATCCTAAAAGCAAGGAAGTTGTAAGTAGCTGTAAGTTAAATGGAAATGTGTAATTACATACTCATATATCCTTTCCCATAGGGACCTGTTTATTGTTCCAAATAGAATGCTATGAATTCCACTGAGCTGTCCCATCAGTTTATCTACAACATTAATTGATAAACATAAATTATAGGACACAACAATATGGAGTGTCAGAAGGTACAGACATACAGTGTGCAGATGTCAGTGAGTATGAATATCAAAAGAGCTATATCGGTATATCTGAGATGAACAGAAACCAGCATCCATTGAGAGATAAATGTATCAAGCTTTTAAGAGTCTGTGTGACATAATTAACAGATATAAAGTAAACTGTTATATCCTAAATGCTCTGTACCAATATCTATACTTGCACGTTTTCTGTCCCCAAGGTGGTTAAGGTGACTAACCTGTGAAGTGTACCCAGCACCCAACTTACAAACATTGTTCCCACTTCTAAAGTGAAAAGCCTACCTCTCTTTCAAGTGTTGTTCCAGTCCCACTTCCCAGCAAAACCTGATCTTCTTTTAAATTCATAAGGCATTTTTTATTTTAGAGTATTACTCTTCCTTCATGGTGATGTTATTTATTTTTAAAAGTTTGCTTTTCTCTTAGGGACTAAATAACAGGGGATCACCCTCTGCTATAAAAAAAGGTTGCAGTCAAATTTTAACAAAATAAGTTCAAAGTGTGCTAAAATACAGCTATTCGTATGTACAAGACCTATGTGATAATTTTAAAGCATTTAAAATATATTTTAATATCTCATAGAGTGACAGAGAATATGAAAGAAAGCAAAAAGGAAAAAGTTGAACAAGAAACCATTCAACATCAAAATTTATTAATTAACAGGGTTACATCTTTCCTAGGCCAACTAAGACAAGATCTGGGAAGCACTCTAAATAAAGTCTTTACAAAGTGAGAAAGGATCAGAACAGATAGAATAAGGGTGCCAGACAGAGCAGCAGAATCAGTCTTTTGTGTGAAATTCATTTTTAGAGACTCACTTGTAAATTTATGTAGCACCAAATAGTACTGTCATATCAAAAAGAAAAACACACTTGCAGCAGTTCCCAGGGGTGGGAGAGAGGGTGATCCCCTGCATTTATGAACCTTTGGGCAAAGCTCCTGCTATCCAAAAGTATACTTTTAAGATACTCCAACCCCTAAATGCTGAAACAGCTCTACCTTGGAACAAAACAATAGGAAAATTTGAATTCTGAGCCTCTGATGTGAGCTGAAGGGAGTTCTGGATTCTTAGGGGGTACCTCCCCTATTGTTGTAGTTTGTTTAATTTATTGATTATATGTTTTTTTCTTACATCTTACATCATCCTTACCCCATAGTTCTCTGTTGCAGTTTTTAGTCAAAAAATGTTACTTTCTCTTTCCATTGCACCAAACAGAGGTCATGGAAGTTTCCGAGTGGTGTCTTCTGCCTCTGTAGCCTGATTCAGGCTACCAGCCTGATTCAGGCTACCAGCTTCACAATGTTCAGCCCTTCAAGTCTCTGTTATTCTTTCCTCAGATCAAATGTGTTTAGGTGAACTTTCTCCTGGGACACACCATCTAAAGTACTTCCTGATTTCATTCCTGACATGAATGATCTAACGAGTTTGAGTCGATGACTCCCAATCAAATTGAGCTTTAGGGGAGGCTTTTCATCAGAATATTCACAGAGTTCCCTCTCAGCATCCTTTACCTTTGCAACCAAGGATTCAAAGGTGTCATCAATCTTCCTAGCCATCTTCACTTGGTTCAGATGCTTCATTTCAACCAGGCCAGTCAATCAAGATATGTCTCATCATCACTATCAACCCATCTCTTGGCTTTCCTTTTCTGAGCTACTGCTTGCTGTCACAATACTCCCACAATCTCCAGGACTCAACAAGTTTCCCCTGAGCTCTGGACTTTGGCTCCATTTTTTTCTCTTCTGAGGAAAAAAAACTGCTGGCATGAGTCAGCAATTCAATCATCCAACAGATGATACTCTCCACCTGCAGGCACAAGTTTTATTTCCCTGCCATCAAATTCATGTTTCAATTCTCTTTGTTTGGAAAAAAAAATCATGAACATCCCTTTTTGATCCTCTCTTGCTGACACTCTACAGGGGTTATCCTCAGTCTCATCCTCTTCAGCACTTTCTCCTTTTTCTTAGGTGTGACCCATTTTATCATCTTGACTGCTGGTATTTCTCTTCTTCCTTTGAATTTTCTAGCATCTTCTCCAGTCATCTGTTGCTGCTTGCATAATTATTTCAATTGATTTACTGTCAACAGAGATTCTGCTTCTCAGTCTCCCTCTCATCCCTCAAAAACAAGAACTTGGTGCTACCTCCAAAGCAAAGAATATGTCCAAAGTGGACCCGACAGCAGGTAGAGGTTTGGGAGGGGTTTTTGTTGAGAATAGGGCAGTGGGCACTTCTGGGAAAGTAGAGGTAGAAGTCCTGTGTACTTGTGGCATTTTTAGTCAGGTTTGATCCCGGTGCTGCTACATCACAGGGTACCAAGACATCGAAGGATGTCCTAGAGAAACATCGCAGCAGTCTCCCAAAAAAGGCAATAAACTATTCCTTCCATAATACAGGTGCCAGGAGTGGTGTCACCATTCAGGGTATCTAGATTGGCAGGTGACCCCCAAGTGGTTCTTGGTAAAGGGGAGCCCAGGCCAGGCAAGGAAGTTCCTACTGTGGGGGCTGCAGCTGCTCCTCCAGTGAACTTCTATCCCTGTTGTCAGGCTCAGATAGGCGGGAGGTCAGAATCCGGATTCAGCAAAACCTTGGTCCTTCCTTCTTCACCAACTTGAAGTTCACCTCCTCTTCACTGCAGGGGGCACTGGCAGGGTTGACTTCTTGAAATCATTGTTGAGTTCTTTCCAACGAGTGCCTAAGGCTGAAAGGGACTACCAAGTTTTTGTTTTATTGATTATGTGAGGTAAATTTCACAGTTCCCTTTTAAGATAAAGAGGAGAGCAGTCTTATTTACCTAGTGCACTCTCTCCCATAGAGAAGTCTTCAATAATTACTTGCAGAATTCTTGAACTGCAAAGAAGTCATAATCATAAATGTTCTGGATTGGTTTTATGGATTTGGTTTTTAGGACCTGGGACTAATCTTTTAACAGTTTCCCTCAATTTCTCCATAGTGAGACAAAAACACATTTTTTAATGAATCAAGTTCATCAGAAGATTGACAAGTCTATGAAATGCTAGTTAATTCACACAAGCCTCTTGATTTGACCTAAGTAAGCCCCCTAAATATATCGTACCAAATCTATTCCTCTCCCAAGGAGGTTGTTTAACAGTTTCAGACAAAAGCTAAGTTCAACCACCTAAACCCCTTAAGAGAGCCAACAGAAATCCTCTGGTGCTGGCTGGGTTTAAGATTTTTATATGGAACATTTATTGTCATTGCTCTCAGGAAGGAACCTGCAAAGGCAGGGGAGGAGAGAGGACTGGAAGTGTAAGTGGTGGGCTGCAATGCACTCATAATGAAGCCCTGATTTCAGGGGTAGAGCAAGGACTGGCATGGTCCTGTTCATACCAGGAGGAACCAGAACTTTATGCCCCAGGATTTTTGAGTTTTTTGTTTGTTTGTTTTCAATAATTTATATATATATATATGTATCTATATACATACACATATATATTTCACATCTTTGTATTCCCTGGGGTTCACCCACCACCTCCCCTCCCTGACCTCTCCTACAATCCCACTCATTCTTCCTCTCCCAGTTGTGTACTTTAGTTTGATTGTTAGCTTGTTTTGACTTTTCCTCCTAACCTTTTGTTTGTTTTTCCTATATCACATATATTAGTGAAACCATTTGGCTTCTGTCTTTTTATTTCTGACTTGTTTCTGTTAATATGACTTCTTCTAGTTTCATCCAGGTTATCTTGAATTCATGAAATTTGGCATTTTTACTTGATGAGTAATAATCCATTGTGTATATATACCACACCTTTTTCTACCATTCATCTGTTTGAGACTTTTGGGTTGTTTCCGTGTCCCTGAAATTGTAAATAGTGCTGGAATAAATATCCAGGTACCGGTGTCCTTTGTATAAGTATTGAGGTCTCCTTCGGGTATATTCCCAGAAAAACAATTGCTGGGTCAAATGGTAGCTCCATTTTCATTAGCCTGAGGGTCCTCCAAACAGCTTTCCATAGCTGCTGGACCAGCTTACATTCCCACCAGCAGTAGTAAGAGTGTTCCTTCCTTTCTACATCTACGCCAGCACTTATTGTCTGTTGTCTTTTGGTTTTTTTTTTGTTTGTTTGTTTTTTAATGTGGGCCATTCTTACTGACGTAAGATGGTATCTCATTGTGGTTTTGATTTGCATTTCCCTGATTGCTAGTGACTGAGCATTTTTTCATGTGCCTGTTGGCCATTTGTATATCCTTTTTGGAGAAGTACTTTTTTAGTTTTTTCTCCCCCATTTTTAACTGGGCTTTTTTGCTTTGTTTTTGTTAAGTTGTATGAGTTCTTTGTGTATCTTTTATCAGATCTTATCACTTGTACGAGGGCAAAAAATTTTTCACAGTTACTTGGGTTTCTTTTTGTTTTTTGTTGTTTCTTTTGCTTTACAGAAGTTTTTTCATTTGATGTAGTTGCAGATGTTTTGTTTTTCTTCTTCTTTTTTTTTTTTTTTTTTTTTTTTTTTTTTTTTTTTTTTTTTTTTTTTTTTTTTTTTTTTTTTTTTTTGTTTTTTTTTTTTTTTTTTTTTTTTTTTTTTTTTTTTTGCCAGCTGTAGATGTGTCCAGAAATGGATTTCTGAAGGTGTAATTCATGAAGAGTTTTTCGCAAGTTTTGCTCTATGTTTCCTCTTTGGTTTCAAGTCTTACATCCTAGTCTTTCATCCATTTTGAGTTGATTTTTGCACATGGCATGAGGGAGTTCATTTTTTTGCATGTCTTGGTTCAGTTTTCCAGCACTATTTATTGAAGTCTATCCTTGTTACAATGTAAGTTTTTCATTCCTTTGTCAAAGATTAGTTTACTATATATGTGTGGTTTTATTTCAGGGCACTCAATTCTGTTCCATTGGTCTGATTGTCTTTGTTTCAGTACCATGAAGTTTTAATTACTATGACTTTGTAGTATAATTTGAAGTCTGAAATAGTAATATCTCTGTTCTCTCTTTTTTTGGTCAGGAAGCTTTCTGATATTTGAGGTCTTTGGTTATTCCATATGAATTTCAGTAATTTTTGTTCTATCTCTTTAAAGAATGTCATTGAAATTTTTATAGGAATTGCATTGAATCTGTAGATTGCTTCTGGTAGGATGACCATTTTGATTATGTTAATTCTTCTAATCCATGAGCAGGGAATGTCTTTCCATTTCCTTTGTCTTCTTCTATCTCTTTTAGCAATGTATTAAAGTTTTCTTTGTATAGATCTTTCACATGTTTTGTTTATTCCTAGGTATTTAATTATTTTTGGTATGATGGTAAATGGGATGGTTTTTATAATTTCTTCTTCTTCTGTTTGATTTTTTGTGTATAGGAAAGCTACTGTCCTCTGTGTGTTGGTTTTGTAACTGGCTACTTTACTGAACTGTTTTATTGTTTCAAGAAGTTTTACTGTGAATTTTTGAAGTTCTCCACATAAAGAATCATATTATCTGTATATAATGATAGCCTCAATTCTTCTTTCCCTTTTTGTATCCCTTTTTTGTCTTTCTCTTGCCTTATTGCCCTAACTAGAACTTCCAGACCAATGTTAAAAAGTAGTGGATAGAGTGGGCATCTTCCCTGCTTCCAGATCTTAATTGAAATGATTTTTGTTTTTTTGTTTTTCCCATTTAGGATGATGTTTTCTGTAGGTTTGTCATAGATGGCTTTTATTATGTTGAGGTATGTTCCTTTTACCCCCAATTTTTCAAGAGTTTTTATCATGAATGGGTGCTAGACTTTATTGAATGCTTTTTCTACATCTATTGATATAATTATATGGTTTTTGGTTTTCTCCTTGTTGATGTGATGGATTATGTTAATTGATTTCCAAATGATGAACTATCCCTGTGTCTCTGGGATAAATCCCAATTGGTCATGGTGAATAATGCTTTTTTATGCATCATTGGATTCGATTTGCCAAGATTTTAAGATTTTTGTATCCATGTTCATCAGGGAAATTGGTCTATAGTTTTCTTTCTTTATACTGTCTTTATTTGGTTTTGGTATGAGTGCAATAGTTGCTTCATAGAATGTGTTTGGCAGTTTTTCTTCTTTCTCACTTTTTTGGGAACTTTTAGCAATGCAAAAATATGGAACACTTCACGAATATGCATGTCATCCTCATGCAGGGACCATGCTAATCTTCTCTATATTGTTCCAATTTTAGTATATGTGCTGCCGAAGTGAGCTCTATGCCCTAGTATATGTGCTGCCGAAGTGAGCTCTATGCCCTAGTTTTGATCAATCACTGGATGTAAGTTGCTCTAAGAAGTAGGCACTTGTGGACAAGACTGTTGTCTTCAGTGGAGGCAATTCTCACAACAGGCTGAAAAGATCACTCAACAACAGATAACTTCTCAGCACCTGGTGGAGTAAGTCCTTGTGTTTTGAAGTACAGATTTTGACTAGTACAATTTACCATCCAAAACTAGCTCTGAATTCCAATATATCTAATGTTTTTTTCATGAAGTGTTATTTTTGTTTTGTTAGTTGGACATCCTTTAATGCTATAGGTGAATATTTGTTTGATGTTCCCTTATTTCTCATATTTTTTGTATATGAGATATACAGTTGAAATATGTATCACAATGCTTTCCCCTAACCCAAGCAGGTTTTATTCTCAAAAGAAATTAAATGTGTTATATCTCTTCCTTTGCTCTAATGGTCATTTTGCAAGAACAATGATAAATGGAAAACCTTATATTTAGAAAGTAATGAGGATGAAAGAGGAAGTATGTCCAAAAAACTGCAGAAACTTCTTTTTATTATGCTTTGGGATACATCTAAAGCAATACTTTATAATATAAAGCATTCTGAAGAGTCAGCAAATATCTGGCAAATTTGAACAAATAGGATAATTCTGGGTCCAGCAAGAATTTATTTGTCCCTTTAGGTTAACTCTCAAGCATTGATGCCTTTGGTTTAGACATTATTTCACCATTTTATCCACAAGTCTGTAAAACAGTCAAAAATTATAACTGTCTATTTTAAAAGATACAACCGATGACACAGAGAAATTAAGTGGCCTTTTCAACATTACACAACTAGTAAGAGCAAATCCTTAGCCTTGCTATTCTAAGGATATATCCATGACTAAAGTCACACAAGCAGATGTCAACCATGATACTGCCACTTACTGTGAGACTGTCACAAATCATCTGTTACTAGAAATAACATGCAAAGTTTCTTGCTTTTGTATATAAGGAGAGGTTGTCTGCATAAAAGTGTATTTCTTTCTCACTTTTACTCAGAAAGACTTTCTCTAATAAAAGAAAATGGCTACAGCAGGAAGAAAGCTTTGACGTGGAAATGTCATTTATCAGTTGACTCTTGATGGCATGTATCACCCTGCCTTGAAGTTCATCATCAGGACTTCTCCTTTATATTTGCCTTCACAACCAGCTCCTGGATTTTGGCTTCACCTCTAGAATCTTTTCAAGATATAGTGAACCATGTGTTTCCCTAGAACTGCTTATTAAGTGCATGTAGCATTGTACTAATCAAAGCAATGAAGTTCAGTGTTTTCTCTCTACTCCTCTTTCCTACTGTGTTGCTTTTCTTCTAATTCTGTGACATGACAATAGTTCATCAATAAAAAGCTTATGAAATTTGTAAGTCTAAACTCAAAACAGGGATGAGGATATTTGTCAGTGATTCCATATTCCCCTTCACCCACCAAAGAGTAGCCTTCAACTCCAGAGAGAGGAACTGGAGTCAGACTGTCCAATCATGGGTTTTGTAGCCATTATAACAATATATTTGTCATATTTTCCACATGAGAGAGCTTTTAAGGAATGATAGGATCACAAAGGAAACTCAATGGCTAGCCAATAAACTACAATTATTTATAATAAACTGTAAAACTTACCATAGTGTATTTAAGAGGGAGATGTTCTGGTCTTTTTAAACATCTTTCCTTCAATAGAAGATGAATACTTTGCTTATAGAAGCCTGAAAATAAATCACAGAAGATACATTGTTGTAATTACAGGAGTGAAATTGATTATTTAACAAGGTGATTCTAAAATACAATAAAATGAATCTGTGCTGTTTTTAAGAAGTATCATCTAGACGGCAACATAAAGCATGATTCTACCTTAGTGAATGATTTCAAAACTACACATAAAAATGAATCTCCTTTTAGTTCTGTGGGGCAACTGCCTAAGATATTCCTTCAGCCTATAACATTTTATAGCCCCTTTTTGTGAACTATCTTTAGAGCATATAACCATAATAACTATGAATGACTGAGCCCATAAAATATGCCATGTGCTATATAAGCCAGTTTATACATGTTACCTTCTCAAAAACTGCATGAGTTGGGAATTATTAGCCTATGTTCCAGATGGGATGAACTGAGGTTGACAGAGATAACAAAATTTAAAATGCCAACTAGTCCCAAGTCATGGGGTGACAAGTAAAGAAGCTAAGATTTGCACTTTCTTTTCCCCTTCCAAATAATGTCCCTGTGAATTCACATCCTAATGTCAACCTAATTCATGAATTCACACATTCGCCACAGTTGTATACATGACAGGCCCAGAATTTCCAAGCTTTATTTCAAAATACACCCAGGATGTAAAACATGTCACCTGATAATAAGATGCAAGACAAGCTGATGAGACTGGTCTAATTACTACCACTCCTGCCAAAAGACATATCTACCTACAAATGATTAAGTTTGACCCCCACTGGACATGACTTTTAAAACTGTAGGAGGGGGAGAAGGGTGGGAGCCAATGACACTTAGAAGTGGTACCTCAGAGATCAGTCATAAAATGTGCTGAAGAATAACAGGTGTCAAAGTTGTGGTAAGTCCTACTGAGGAAAACACTTTCAGGAGAATAATGCTCATCTGAGTTCTGTTGCTTGTAAAGTCATTGCTTTGTGGTCATTACTTTTCATTTATGAAAATGACTTTGAAGGCACTTTTGATAATAAATGTATCCATTATTAGCTGAATATAAACTAAACTGTTCTCCATACCAGATTTCCTGGTGGTTTTATTTACCTTGAATATTAGCTGCAAGCTGAGTTCACTTATTAAAGTTGTATTTCCCCTTGCAGATTTTTAATTATAGGGTACTATTTTACAATGCATATTAAATACTGATCTGTGTGTTCTTACCTCAAATGGTAGTAATAGCACACTATCAATATGATATCAGTTGTATAATTATATAATCTGTTGCATAACTTCCTTTCAAGCACAATACAAGAAAAAAAGATTTTAGGTAAATAATATGTTGACTTGGCAGTTATTCTAAAATCTGCAACACAGGCTTTTGAAAAATAGTATCATACCAAAGCAGGTTATCCAGCACATCTCAAAGAATAACCAAAAACCTATGTGAATATGAACTGACTTTATGGCTGTATCCTCTCATATTAAGAAAAAGTCATTATTCAGTAAGTGATAACTTTTGAACTTTACAAAATCAACCCTCACATTGTTAAAGATACAGAACCTTCTTTTCTGAAATTGTTACAAGCTAGCAACAGAAAGCTGTGTGGGAAATTCCTGTCTGGAACTCAAATGGTACACTTCTAAATTATCTATGGGTCAAAGGAAAACTTAAAATTTTGAAGTGAATTAAAATTAGAACAATGTCAAAATGAGGCAGATGTTGAAGTAATATTTAAGGTGAAATTCACTATGCCTGAAGCCTATATTAAGGGGAAAACTCTCGAACCAACAACCTCAACTTTTACCTTGATAAATTAGCAAAAGAGTAAATTGAATCTAAAGTAGTAAAAACTAATGATAAGTATGGAAACAATGAAAACAAGTTAAAAACCAAAAGTCAAGTATTTAGAAGACTAAAATTTTAAGTCTTTAGACAGACCATGAAAAATAGGAGAAAATAATTTTTTAACATCAGAAATGAAAGGGATGACATCACTACCAATTCTACAGTTAAAGAAAAAATAATAAGGAAATAGTATGGACAATTTAATGTAAATAAATTTAGCAACATAGGTAAAAAGGTAAAGTAGATAATTTGAAAAGCATATCTTTTGACAATTAAATTTGTAAGTTAAAATCTTCCCACAAAGAAAGCGCTAATCCCTCCTGACTTCAGTGAGAAATTCTACAATTTACTCCCAAAAGTGCCAATTCTGTAAATGCTCTTAGAAAACTGAAAAGACAAGAATGCTTCTTAGCTTATTCTGAGGCCAGAACTTCCTCAATACCAAAGAAAACTTATCAGAAGAAAAATTTAACCCAATATAACTTATGAACATTGTTGTGCAACCATCTGAGATTGGGCAGGTTCATTGTTCATATGGGCAGAAGAAAAAAGAATTTTGAAGTTTTCAGTAGATTTGACAGTAGATTTAATGCTAAATCAGGGTACTGGACACAGAGAGATCAGCAGGCAAGTATGCAGCAAATGAACTGACTCTAACCTAGCCCCTGTCAATCTTCCCTTTTATTCCTTGCTTCTTGGTCTGGGTGTCCATAATCACAGGTACTGCATGCTCTCTTTCCCAAGCACACTTTGCACTGACCCAATATCATATGTGAGTAATGCAACATATGAGGTGAACAAAGCTGCAGGTCATGGCTGTAGAAGATGGCAGTGGGAGGCAAAAAGGAGCCTGAGTACCCACTGTTCCTATCCACATAGTCTGAAAATTATAGATTCTGAGAAATACTCTGCTATTTCATGAAGAGAAAATAAGACAAGTAGGTTCTTGAGGCTGACAAAGATCTGGCTGAGCAAAGACGTCCAAGTCTTACCCTCAACCTTTAAGATTTTTCATTGCCCAATTTAAAGATAAGAATTCCTTCTCTGTAATATTGTTCTGTCTGTCCTGAATAAACTTTTCTGCATGGTAATGATTGTAAGTTTCCAAATGCAGAGAGAGCTGAGACTTCTTTAAATGTGCATACAGGTGTGGTAACAGATTGCATCCATTTCCTAATTAAAGTTTAATAAGTAAAAAAGTCAGAAGCTGTCACCCAGAAAATGACATTTAATGCCAGAAGTTCTCTTTTACTTCAGCTTCTTCAACCCTCCATGAGTAGAACAATTTAGAACTACTTCTAAATTCCATTTTCTTGGGGGAAGAGAACTTTGCTAGGTTTCTGTTGCTTCCAGGGATGGTACCTGGCAGCTATTATGTTTATTCAATCAACAGATGTTTGTTGAGTATCTGATAAGGGGTTAGTCACTGTGGGATAGAGGATTAGATAATTATCTAAGTTGGCCTCAGAATGAGCAAGTGACAGGTCAAACCTCTGAAACTGGGTGCACCTCCCCCCACTTGGGTTGTGGCAGTTCCCTTGGGGGTGGCAGTTAAAACTGTCAGAGGAAGCAGTTGGAAGGAGGGACTGGACCAGAAGCAGGGATATAAAAAGGCAAAGAGCAGAGACTAGAGGGAGAGAATATTTGGGGAGAGGAGAGAAGAGAATGGCAGGCAGGTAAAGAGTAGCCCAAGTGACCAGGCTGAGCAGAAACCCCCTGGAAGAGTGAGCTGGAAGTGACAAGGAACCATGGTGTCTAGCAGAAGAGTGGCAGGTATGGAGAGTGTGGCGTTGCAGTGCGGTGATATGGAAAGCTGGCACCTGGAGATGGCCAGGAATTTGGAAAGCTGATTTGTGCATCAGCAATTGTGGAAGAAGTTTGAAGAGCCTTGGAGAAGTGAGCAGCGTAGAATATTGGAGAGAGAAGCAGCAAAGAGAAGACCATGGCGAAAGACTGGACTTTGCAAAGTGACTACCTCTGAGGTTTGGAGGGGTAAAGGGGCATCACCTTGGACTGTGTTTTGGATTTTTGGACTAAAGGGTGACTGGAGTAAGATAACTGGCCATTTGTGGCTTTAAAAAAAGAAAAAACTTTTTGTTTTCTTGGTTAACTTTCCTTGTTAATAAAATCCCTTGTTAAACTGCATTGTGAGGGACAAATGCTACGCGTGGGTGAAGCGGACCTGTGACTTACTGGTTGGAGACTTTTGCAGTCCTATGACTTCAGCTTTCAGTAAAACTTAGAAGCAGAGGCCCTGTTACCAGCATCATGTAGTTAATGTGATGTGACAGTGATTTCACTTAGTAAGCATTTATCCTCACCCTGGTCATCATGCCCTCATTCACTATTAAAGAAGGCTCTTCAGACATCTGCCAGTCATTAGATACTACAGTCACTGACAGTTTTGGATTCCATCTTAGTAACACTTCTGGCATTAAACTACTTTTCCACTTTGATGTGTATTTTGAAAGTTTTCCACAATAAAGGATTTTTAAACTGCTGGCATGCAAGAAGTCATCAAACTTCACTTCAACTTTACCAGAGATGAGATCCTACCAATTCATCAAGTTTTTATTGAACTGAAACTCAATTCCCTATCCCTATTCCATTTCTACTAACTGATGAATGTCCTGTCCTACATTTATTTTACTTTTTTTTATTGCACATACTAATTTTTTATTGATTGCACATTTTTATTGATTGCTGCTGATGTGTATACACACACACACACATATTACATCGTCTACCCCAAGGTTTTCCCATACCTTATCACCTGTGAATCATCTTAATCTTTTGTGCCCTCTTCCTCCCCTATTTTTACCCTCCTCCCCCTCTCTTGCTCTATGTTTTAGTTGTGTTGGCAGTTTTAAATTTTTCTTGCTATTTGTTTGTTTGTTTTTCCTATATCCCTCATATAAGTGAAACCATCCCATATTTCTCTTTTTCTTTCTGGCTTATTTCTGCTACCATAATTCCTTATAGCTCCATCCATGTTGCTGCAAATGAATAAGTTTGTCTTCTTTGATTGATGCATAATATTCCAGTGTGTAAACATACCATATCCTTTTCAGTTGAAGTACATTTAAAAGTAGCTCTGTACACAAACACAAAAATTAAATATCATGATCAGATTCTTGCAACAAGAGGGTAAATTATTACCCAAAGTGGGGACAATTTTGAAAGCAAAGGATATTACTAAATTACTGGAGTAATAAACATACAATTGTTAAAATTTGATTTTTATTTGCTTAGAGCCAATTAAAAGGTTCTAATCCAAAAGCATTTTCAAAAAATAAGTTACATTCTAAATGTGTAAGAATAACATACAGGAGACAGATGCTAGCCCAGCAGGAACAATGAGAAAAAGTGAATGACCCAGGTGAACCCAAACATATGGCCACCCTCCTATATATCATCACCACTTCACTTGTTCAGTTTAAATATCTCCAATTCTTGAAATTCTTATTTCTTCAATTCCCAATGTCCTTCTTCTGACAATACCCACTTCAAAAATGGAACCAAAAATAATGCAATGTTCCTGATTAGTTCTGACCAGTATCCACTAGAGTGAAACAAACCATCATCTCCATAAATCCAACATCATATCCTCCTAACACTAACCTCAGATTCCATTAGCCTTCGGGCAGCTGCGTCCATATTGTTGGCTCCTGTTCAGCTTGTAGTCAACTGAAATCGTTCACACATAAAACGCTACTAAATTCAGTCATCCTCTTTATGAACATTCACAAAAGAGCTTATTTTTCAGACCTAAGTACAAGAATATCTTCTTAGTCTCATATCATCAGAGGCTGTTAATACTGTTTTTGATGAACAGCTTATTTTCTAATATTTTGTCTGTTCTTCCCATTTCTCTTGATATCCAAAGTTTGTTAAGCAAATTTTAGATGTATTTCATCCAAATTGTAATTCAAATGTTTAATAGAGCAGGACAAATTAGACTAGCATGAGCAAACTGATTGATATATTTAGCTAACTTTTTTCAATCGCATAAGAATTCACCTAACTGCCCTGATATTGAGCCCTGTTGTTTCATGTGATATTGAAGACCACCACCAGAGATCAAATAAGCCAGATACTTCCCTCTGAATGGAAGATGATGGATGCCTCACAGTAATTTTCTAAACCATTTGCCATGACAGATAATCTACTCATAAGTGATTGTCTTATAAAGCTATCTGAAGATTTTCAAGTAGTAAAAGATACCAGTTGTACAGCTCACAACACAATTCAACAACCCAGTTGTTAAATGCTGCTGATGAAAGCATAGCCCAGAAAGAAAAGTGGAAAGCATGTGGATTACATTTCGGCAACCAATTACTTTGATTCAGTACAGATGTTTCATCCTCCCAAGCTCTTCTCAGGAGCATCTTGATGGGCCAAACTGAAACTGGGTTGAAGAGCTTTCACAGAAACCACTGTGACTCAACAAGATTGGTTAATTTGAGCCAGGAATAAACACATGGAGAAGTAGAATCAAGAGAAGTCTCTGATAATGCGTGGTAGAATGTGTGATTCACCCACGAAAAAACAGAAGAGGGAAGACACTGATGATCCCTCTTATTTCAACAAGAATCAAAAAAAAATTCACTAGGTGAAATTCACTAAAACTCAAATATCTGGAATCTGCATCACAATAATAATCTCCACAAAAATTTTCCAAAGCAAACTATAACTATATTTTAATTATGAAGGTAAATGAAGGAAGTGTAATCTAGAGAAAATGTGCATCTGGTATTAACATCAGGGTCCAATTTCTTGTTATATGATTTAGGGTTTTGTCACTTACTCTTCCTTAACCATGGTTTTACTACTGTAAATGAAGCCCTTTTCTCCTGCCATGCCATGTCACAGAAATATCTTCCAGCCTAATAAAGTTGTTACAGAGATCAAATATGGAAATAGAAATCACAGCTCTATAGAGGAATATATTCTATTGATAATTAATCATATAATGAATACTTACACATGTTAATGAATTTGGTTAATTCTATCTCCTCAAGTTAATCTTGATAGATGATAGTTATATTTATGAGAACAGTGAGCTGCTTGCTTACTATCAGTGTAGTATTCTTATAAAATAACAACATTTTGGACCTAGAAGAAAATCTTGTTTCACAACATTATCTTACAGATGTGCAAATTGGATTCTAAGTACACTAGTTACCTACCAAAGGTCAAATTAGTAAAAATAATGCTAAAACCCAGAGTTTCAAACATACAATTCTATATACTTTCCACTCCACTGAAATGCTAATTCTGTAGTGATGACATGATCTGAGTTTCCATTCATATTGTCACTAAGATAAATAAAGTTAGCACTTTCTCAATATTCCCAGGATCTATCAAATAATGTATCTTGGTGTGAAGTTGCATTGAGTAATGGAAAATTTATCAATATGATGCTTGTACTCTTTCCTCCCCATGAACCAGAACACAATTGAAAATAGTCCAGATAAGTACTATTGACTAGTCAGAGTGACCATGTTAGATGAAAATTCCTTACACTTTTAAAAAAAATTGGATATATTTTAGAATGAGAAATAAGATGTCTGAAATATTTCCTGAAATATCTTAGCCATGTCAACCTAGGTAGGCATGTTATGGGTATTTTTCCTCATCTGCAAATTGTGGGATTTAAACAAAATGATCCTTTCCCAGTTCATATAGCTTCTACCTCTATGACTAACTTCTAAAGTCAGCTTAAGTAAAATGCAATAAAAATAGGATCATGACTTTTGGAGATAAGATATATTCTATGAAAAAAGAAAACTATATCCTTTGAAATTTGTGACATTTGCTTATTTCCAAACCAAATAATTAACAATGTAACAATGGATAGGGTTTACTTTAGAATTGGTGAAACACATCTAACAAATAAAATTTAAACTACATCAGTTCAAACACATAAAAGTTTGTTCCTTTTTCAAAGAACACCCCAAACAGCAGATGTCTCTCTTCCACATGGTCATTCTGGGACCTGGAACATCTATACATTCCAAGGCCAGTTCAGTCATTACCTTTATAGCTTACAGAAAGGGAGAAGAATATTTGTAGAAGGCGTACCCACCAACTAAAAATTTGATTTAAAATGAAGAGTTTGGACCACAGTGATGGACTAAAGTAAACAACTATGGGTTTGGACCACAGTGATGGACTAAAGTAAACAACTATGGGTTCAACTATAGTACAAGGTGTTTTCAGGTGATGGACTAGTGAGAGATAGTCTAGAATTATAGTATAAAAGGACATGGGTTGAAGTAGTAGAAGTGGAAACTGTGGGCACAGATATTTGGGGTAAATTAAACTTAGAACTGGTATAACTTGCCAAATAAACTACTGTTGTGATCTGTAGCACTGATTTACTTCTAGAAAAGTATTCTAAGATGATGATGATGATGATGATGATGATGATGATGATGATGATGATGATGATGATGATGATGATGATGATGATGATGATAAAAGATTTGGCCCTAGCCAAGAGCAAACTTCACTTCCTCTTACATTCCATTACGGAAAACATAATCATATAACTAAGGTCATAGCTTCAAGGACATTTGGAAAATTTAATCTCTGACTAACCAACTATATCCCAGCTGTAATTCTATTACTATGAAAAAAGAAAAAAACTTTATTGGATACCTAATCATCTCTGCTACCATGGGGAGTTAATTTAAAACATTTCTGTATAGTCAGACTACAAGGGCAGTTTTTATAACCCCTTCATTTACTTTAGCTACTACTGCTAGCTGCCTGAACTTAGAACTTAACAGTTTGCTTAAATATTTGCCAAAGAAATAAACATTTTACTCCTGGTTTTAAATCTTTTCTACCTATAAATGCCAGAAAGTTCTGTACACTGGAAATTTACTCATTTTAGTCCAAAGCAACAACCTTCTGCTTTTGACTTGTTTTAGCACTCTAGTGAAAGCAGTTCTCTTTGAATCAGAAATGGATTCTATAGTTTTAAAGTGATGATTTTTCTTAGTAGGTGAGGCAGAGCAGTGAGCAATCTGACTGGCTAAGACTGAGTGATACTCAATAGAAATATGTTCATCTGTTACTCTTGGCAAGGTTGCTAAAGCACAGTGATGTTGTTTGTTATGTGTCTTCTTTAGCTCATAAGTTACCCAAAAAAAAAAAAAAGGAAGACATTAGAATAAAACAGAACCACTACCACCCCATTCCATCAGGTCTCTCTTCACAAAGTTTCAGTTCCTCTACTTGCAAAATACAGCAGATGGAATGTTAAATCTAAAGTAGAGTGTCTCTTACATTCCTAGCTGTCAAAATAAGCCATGTACCTCCTGTTTCTCAACTGTAATCTACTAAAAGCAATGAAACTATTTCAGACGTGAGAACAAGCACATCCAAGTCTATTTTGGGGCAATTTTTTTAAGTGTACATGTTAGAACTTGAATGGATGAACTCAAGCAAGAAATGTGTCCTGACTCAATGAGATTTTATTGCTATTTTAATTATGACTGCTCAACAACAAATATACTTGATCCTACCAAAACCAGAACATACTAAATATTTCTCAGTTGCGATCTGTGCTAAACATTAATGTACATTAGGATCATAATAGTCTTTATTAATTGTTTAGAACAATGTTGTCCAATATAAATATTAGGTGAGTCACAAATGCAATCCACACATGTAATTTTAAGTTTCCCATATTCATAATCAAAAAGGGAAAAGATTAGTTTGAATTGGTTAAAAAGATAATCTGGATAATATATTTTATTCAGCTCTAAAATATCATCATTCCAAAATGGAACCAATAAAAAATATTAAGAAGATATATTTATATTATACTGGTTTTCAAAGCAAATCTTTGAAATCTGGCAGATATTTTACTTTTGTAGTACATCTTGATTTGGACTAGCCACTGTTCATTGGCTATATGACTATAGCTACTATTATTGGACACTGAAACTTCAGGCTCTCTTAGAGTTTTTCTTTTTGGGACTTGGTATTTATATGAAAATTAAAGTGAACAGAAAGTGTGCTAAGAATCATAAAGTAAATCACTGATAGTATGTTAACTCTGAACCCTTCCCCCAGACATACAGTAATTAAAAGTTCATGTACCAAGTTTCATAGTTTTTGAATAGCCAAGTATAACACAGCCCCTAAACCCTAACTCACACTTGCAGACCAGATCTTGAGGGCTAATAGTCTCAAACTCCAGCTCCTCATTCCTCCAGTCCATAGAATGATTTGTTATAGAAGTTGGACCCACAAAAGAAAATATGGCTGAATCTGCCTCAGATGTAACTGAGTTTAGAAAAATGCCAAAGTGTTTCCAGTTGATGAACTGGTCAAAAAGTCACTCATATTTTGAAAATGAGAAACTAGGGAGACATATTCTAGAAGCCAAAGCAACACATCCCTAATAATATGTCTTATTCACAACATTGAGTCCAATATTTGGTGTTTGATGAAAGCTATGAATACACCTTCTCCAAATACAATTACTCATCAAAAATAAATTGAGTGATATTTTATAGGCATGAAGCCCTTGACAGCTACAGATGGATTCACAAACCCTAATACTAGATTGTTAGATCAAGAAGTTAGACTAGTTCAAATTTGGGCTAGAAGTTCAAGAATCTTTAATTATTACCTCCTTGATGTTATTGATTCACTTAATTGTTCCCTTCATTATTCTGAGTGTGATACTGAAGTATTCAGCTCTTACTATTGAGTTGGCTATTTCTCTCTTCAATTTTATCAGCTTTTGCTTCATGCATTTGCATACATGCTTGTTAATCCTCTCAGAAACTTTCTTATAATGCTTTTATTATTACAAAATGTTCTACTGCAAGAGGCTATTACAGTCCTTTTTTTAATCCCACTTAGTATGAATATTCATGCTTAATATGAATCCCAAAAATGAAATATTACCATATTTGATTGTGAGATGTTGGCCCAGATTTCACCAGGGATATTAAAATATATGATGATTGCACCAAATGTCCTTTCTGAAATCCAAAAATTTCCAAATTCATTTTTAAAAAGACAGCTGAAACCAAGGGCTTTGGATCCAGGCTATTGAATCAGTCATTTTCTTGAGGTTTAAATCGGCACCAGTCACTAGGCTAAAAGTTTCATTACCATCTTGATATTTCATCTTCTGGATGACTAGAAAATGAAGCCAAATTTCAGTCACTGGAGTTGAGATAATCAAGTTGCCTCCAGTTTTCCTGTGTGGTCAGACCAGACCAGCTCCACCACCCAAGAATATCATAAGTGTTTGTTCTATCACAAACAAGCCCAATTCCAGGTGCAAGAAATCAATGCCCAGTCCCAAGAGGAGGGAGACTCTCTCCCGTGGGTGGAACTCTGCTGGGCTGGGAAATGGTGTCACCAAGGATCTAACCCTCTTCACCCAGCCAGGATGTGAACCTCACAAGTTTCAGCACAAAGTCCCTGTTTATTCACTAAGTAATCAAGCTGAGGTAAGCACTATGGGACCAACAACTATCAGCCTGGGTCTGGGTCTGAGTCATGGGTCCGAGCAAGAACTCCCATTATTTTCAGTGGAACCCTATTGATCTAAGGGTATTTCAGTGTCCTGGATTCAAATTCCATTTGTGTGTGTACATCAATACAAATGCATATGCATATATTTTTCATTTATTCTGCATAGTCATCAAAAATATTATATTAAAATCAGTATGCACACTGAAAAAGCATATAAAATTGAAACACTAGACACTACAATGTGTCCCCACAAAATTTTGATTTTGTACAAATTGTGGTATAAAATTCTATCATTTGCTTGTGTTTAATTCTATCATTTGTTTGTGTTTAATTAGACTCCCAGCAATTGTGCCAGTGATTACAGAGCTTGTAGCACTGCAGTGGTCTATTTTTCAATTCAAGTCTATACATGCCTACAGAATAAAATTATTAAATTAACTGCATGATTACTAAATATATGTGCAACCAAAAGAAAACAGAGAAGCAAATTGGATGAAGTTATTGTCATTCATGATCCTTAATTTCACATGTTTTTTTTAGAACAGTGCTATGATTTTCCCTTATTAATTTTATTATACTTGTGAATTTAGAAAATAGATTTATGCTAATAAAATAGTATTTTTATATCATATCAACATCTAAACTCCACTTTGTTTTAACAGCGCCCAGCATTTTTAGCTATTTCCAATGTGATAAAGGGTTAGGAAGTGGAGAGGTGTTTCAGTTATGTATTGTTTCATAAGTTACCACAACCTCAATAACTTAAAGCGACACTCATTAGTTCACAGTTTCTATAAGTCAGAACTCTGGCTGTATATGGAGTAGGCTGGGACTAAAACTAAACCCTATCCTCTTCCAAGTCCATTCAGGTTATTGGTAGAATTTTGTTCCTTGTGACCTGTGTTGATTTTCTATTGTTGCACAATCAAGCATGCTTAGTGGCTAATACAACACCCATCTGTTAGTTCACAGTTCTGTGAGTGAGAAGTCCAGGCTGAATTCTCTGCTCAGGGTTTTTTGGGGTAAAATTTCAGTGCCAGCCACACTGCACGCCTTTCTCTCAGTTCTGGGGAAGACTGTGCCTTCTGCTTTCAGACTTTTGGAAGAACTCAGTTCCTTGTTGTCGCTGGCATCTGCTGGAGACTGCTCTCAGCTTCAACAGGACACCCTCAGAATCTAGCCATACAGTTTCCTCTATCTTCAAAACTCATAGCTTAGACTACACCTGGTGCTGAATAGTCTCTCACACTTCCAGTGTCTCTCCAGTCTGCAACAAGAGTCTTAAATAGTAAAACAAAGATTACTCTATCGTCATTTGCCATGCAACACAATTTAACAAGGAAATGACTGTCCCATCATAGCTTGCATTCATTTTCCAGTGTGTGTTATATGCTAGGCTCTAGGACGCTCTCTGAGAGCTTATACTCTGTGTCTGCTAAATAAATGGAATTTTCCTTCCCTTTTATGGATTAGGCGAAGATCACAACCTTAAGGAGTTCAATTATATTAGTCAGTTCTTTTCTGCATAAAAAATGATACCAAGGTCTCGTGAACTTACAAATTAAAAAAACAGAAAACACATTTTTCTCATTGCTAGGTCTATTTTACCAGTAAACTGAAACATCTCAACTTTGAAGTTCAAAGTAAGTTCATTTCTCCTCAAGATAGCTTTCACCTGTTTTTTGGACTTACGGCTACCCATGGCAGGTTTCATGACAAACTGTAAGGATGAGTAGAAACACATAACATCTTAAGACCTCAGCTCGGAACTGGCCCACTGCAAGTACTGGCCCACCCCAAAGCAAGCAATATAGCCAAGTTCAAAATGAGTGGTGCGGAGAATACTCTGCTCACCCCAGTGGAGATACTTTAGAGTCACAGGACAAAAGGTATAGATGCATATTTTATTTGGGCTGTGAGAAATGTGCACAATGATTCTGTTTATCACAGCAGACTCTGGTGGGTTTATAAAAGGCATATTACAGAAGTAGGAATGAGAAAAAAAAGAGAGAGGTAAAATAATGTTAAGGGAAAAACTAGTTTGTCTTTAATCTGTAATAGTAATTACCCTTTCTGCATATAAATATATATTTTTCACCTTAGTTTGAAACTTCTCCTTGTTCCTTACTAGCCCAATTATCTTGGGCAAGTCACCTAACCTCAGATCCCATTTTCAACATCTAAAAAATAGTTTATCAAAATGCAAATTCATACAGCCCCTAAGGAAAATAGTATGGAGCATTCTCAAAATAATAAAACAGCTCTTTCAAGTGATCCTGTGACTTCCATCCTCAGTATGTATTGGGAGAATGCAAAACACTGCTTTAAATGGATATGTGCGCTCCTGTGTTCATTACAGCACTATTAATAACCAAGTTATAGAAACAACCTAAGTGGCTGAGGACAGATGAATATACAAAGATACTTGTGTGCAATGGAATACTATCCAGGTATAAATAAGATGAAGTGTTATCATTTGCAACATGGATGGAACTTGTAGGACTTACGCTAAGCAAAATAAGAACAAAAAGACAAATATCAGATTATTTCATTCATGTGTGGAACATAAAGAAATAAAACAAAGGAAAAGAGGGAAAACAAACCCTAGAAATCTGACAGCAGGACTAAGGCTATAGAGGGGAACAGTAGGATATTTGAAAGAAAGGGGAGAGGGGGGGTCCAATGAATTATGGGGGAGAATTATGGGTGCCTTCCTTGGTGGTGGGAGTGGTGTGATACATCTGAAATGCAAAGAACCTATACCCCCTAAATCATATACAGTGTTGTAAACCAATTTCTCCTTAATAAAAATAATGTACTTTTTAAAAATTCTATTATTATTCATTATCTAATACTCTCCTAGTAGTGTGAAATTCATTCATATATAGCTGCTTTGTTTCAGCACAGTGCTAGGAACACTGTCATTGAAACATACTGTCATTGAAAAATCTCACAAAACATTAGATAAATGATAAACAGCATTATTATATAAGAGTACATAGTGTATTTGAGATCTGAAATAATATATTATGAGCACACAGGTGAAATAGGGATCAATAATATCTGAAAAGATGGAAAAGTTTCTATAAATCTTCAAGCCGAAACTTGATATTTGAATAAATACTCTTGATTTGAGAGAAGACATTCTAGAAAATAAATGACATACATACAGTTTACTGATGCCAGACTCAGTCAGTAATATTATGCTAGGAAAACTGATAAGAAACCATGTTAATGATAAATTTTCTTTCACAGAAACTTGATGGTAAGATGGAAGCAGTTGTACAATTCCCCCTTCAAAGTACATTGTTGACACAGTCTTTGTGGGACAATTAGAGTCTTCAGAGTCACTTGAAACCTCAGTTAGATACAAAGATAAGTCATTTAAGAGAGTCAATATTATAAAAGAAGTTTGGAGCATCTAAGCCAAACTAAATGCTTTCTCCTCCTGGAAGAACACCACATGAAACAAACTCTGGAACTCACTGCCCTCCTATGGGAAAGCTGTCATGTTAGCTCCACCACAAGCAAATCGTTCTTTCATTTGTTTTTTTCTCTTATCCCATAATAAACTAGGCAAACTATATCAAAGTAGACAGTTCTGTTTCTTTCTTAAATAGCTGTTGTTCTTCTGAACTGCCTTTCTGAACACTGCATTTGATAATGCCTCTATGGGGAATTTCAAACAATAAAACATAAGTGAATTGCCTTTTAGAAGGAAACAGAAAGAAAAGACTGATTCCTGTACAGTTTGCTCCCCTCTGTTCAAAAACAATTCATATATTGCTTTTGAATGCCGAAATAGACACCCACTCAAGGTCCTTAAAAGGTCTGGAAGGTGTAGTCAAAACAACACTCATCATTTATTTTTCCAGCAGTAGTAATGTTTAAATAATGTTTAAACCCTCTCATTTGTTCAGTGTCCTGCACATGACAAAATACTTTGCATTAACTTTATTTTAATTCTCGAAGTAATTTTAGGAGAAAAATAATAACATTTTTATATATGGGCACACTGAGTTTCTGAAGTCAACATGTCACCTAAGATAGAACAGATACTAAGTCATAGTCATAATTTAAATGCATGTTTCAGACATAATTTAAATGTATGTCTACAAGCTGGAGCTAGAATTCTCTGGTTCATCTCTATTCTTGATCACTTATTGTAGGAACTCACATTGTGGGATTTTGGTACTCTAGTCTCCACTGTGTTAGCATGCTTGACCTAAGGAAATTTGTATTCTCTGAGTTTGTTTCCTTAATTGTTGTATTAGTGTGCAAAGTCTGCCATAACAAAATGCAAGTGATTATGCAGCTTAAAGAGCAGAAATATTGTTCCTCACATTTCTGGAGGGTAGAAGTCCAATATCAAGGTATCATTAGGTTTCTTCTCAAGACCTTTCTCCTTGACTTATAGATGGCTTTGCTTTTGTTCTTATCTTTGGTCCTTTTGGGGGATCTTCAAATGGTCTCTGTATACCTTGTCCAAGTGCCCTCTTCTTATAGACACTAGTTATTGGATTAGGGTTCATGATAATGACGATATTTTGCCTCAAGTGCCTTGTTAAAGACCCTATCTCCAAACACAGTCACATTTTAGGCATGTAAGTACCCCTCCATATAAATAGGTAGATATGATTCAGCTGTTACCATCTATAAAACAGGAAGACAGAATTGCTTGTTCATTCTCATTTCTTAAGACTGTAGAACCAAGACCCCTATTATCTTGCTATGAAATGAAGGTCATTCCAGTTCTAAAGGCCATTGTATTCTTTGACCGGTAGGCCCCTCCTTTAATCTCCAAAGTCAGCAAGAGTAGTCCATCTTTATCACAACACATTTTTCTGATCCTTCTGTGATTGCTTTTCTCTCTTACCACATCCTAAAATATTCTCCAGGTTTAAAGACTCCTGTGATTAGACTGGGTCCATCTGGATGATCTAGGATAATTTCCTCATATCAAAGTTCTTAACCTTAATCACATCCACAAAGTCCCTTATGTCATGAAAAGTAATATATTCTAGGTTCCCAAGATTAGGATTTGTGGACAAAATTAGGAACCATTAGTCTGCCTACCTCATAATTGCTTGATAAAAGACAGCTCTTATTATTTTAATGGTTAATGATTAAACTTTGTAAGCCAGTGAGCCTATTTAAAATTAGGTTGATTAGTTAACTGCGTGGTTTTTAACTAAAGGATATTTGGCAATGTCTGGAGACATTCTGGGTTGTCACGAGTAGGGAGAGAGGTGACTCTGGTCCCCAGTAGATGGAGGTTAGTGATACTGCTGAACAACGCAAATTACCTTGCCCCAAATATCAATAGTGCCTGTTTAACTGAACATTTTGGGAAATGCCAATTGATCTAGGTGAAGATGAAAATTTTGTTACTAATAAATGAACTTTCATTAATGTCATCACTAAATGATCTCTTTTCCCATGACAGAAAAATAGAATTTGCTTTTTTTAAGTCGGAGAAAAAACATATATATGAGAGTAATTCTTGATGTTGTCATGGTGTTTGAGACATGATGTAAGTAGAAGGCGATATATCCATTTTAACTTGAACATGGGAACAAACTTATTTTTATAATGTTCAAAAGAGACAGGAGGGGGCGGGGCGAGACTGGGCCGAGCCCGGCTCCGTCCGGGTCTCAGCAGAGCCCAGGGTTCGCACAGGCCTCTGTGCCTGCGCACCCCGCGGCCACGCCACCATGGCGTGGTCGCCACCGTCCGTGCGCACCGGACCCTCGTGCTTCCTCCTCCAGGTCAGGCGGGCTGGGGCTGGGGCTCAGTCCGGAGGAGGCTGGGCCGGCCTGGCGGGCGGACACCACGCGGCCCCCAGGGGGTCACGCACCCGGTGGCCATGACAGCGGCCGCCCCGCCCTGGGCGCACCGGTCGGGCTCCCGCCTACAGGAGGGGGCAGGGTGAGACTGGGCCGAGACTGGGCCGAGGCTGGGCCTGCAGGCGCGCACCGCACATCTGAGCCCTTTGACATCGCAGGGCTGGTTGGGGGGGGGGGGTGTCGGGCGGTACACCTGCCACAGTCTCCCCTGGATTTGCCTTCAACACAAGAGCTCTAATCAGGAGTGATACCTTAATATCCATCCATAGAAACCAAACCAGTGAGATACTGGTGGAAAGTCCCTTAACATGTGCCACCTGGGCAGGACTCAAGGGGAACAAGGCGAGCACCACACGCAGTGAACTGGGAGAACCAATAAAATATGACGCCTACAAAGTCACTGAGAAGATTTGAGCAAAAACTTGGCACAGAGAACATGTCAACAAGGGCACTGCACACCCTCGCTGTTTAGAGGGAAGATACCACGGAAAGCCGGGCATCGTGGCTCGTGCCTGGTATCATCAGCCTGCAAAGCAGTCGGGGCTAGGGAACGCAGCCTGGGAACGCGGCCTGAGTCCTGCTTGGGACAACACAGTGAGAC
>PVHY01013479.1:0-41227 GCA_004024945.1 Uropsilus gracilis | reverse complement strand
CAATGTGGGTACAAAGGGACACCTATGCTCGGATGTTTACTGCAGCACTATTTATAATTGCAAGGAGTTGGAAGCAACCTAAAGGTCCCAAAACAGATGACTGGATGAAAAAGATGTGTACTCATCAATTAAAAAATGACAAATTTGATGATTTTATGATAACATGGATGTACTTAGAAGAAATCATATTAGCAGAAACAAGTCAAAAAGAGACAGAAACCAAATGGTTTCACTAATATATGGGATATAGGAAAAAAATGAACAAAAGTCAAGAGGGAAAGTCAAAACAAGCTAACAACCAAACTGAAGTACACTACTGGGGTGAGGGAGGTGAGGGTGGGAAAGGTCAGGGAGGGTGGCGGGGGTAAATCCCTGGGATTACAAAGATGTGAAATTTATATATAAATAAAACATTTTTTTAAAAACCTGTAATTTTTATGCTAAATGTCATACAAGTTACTTCAGTTAACTATTTTATCAGTAAAGGAATTTCCTTAAAATTTAATGTGAGGCCAGGCACAGTGGCGTGTGCCTGTAAGCGGCAGCCGAGGAAGCTGTGGCTGGGACCAGGGACCATAGTTCAAGTCCTGCCCGGGGCAACATAGTGAGACCTAGTCCCAAAAAAATAGCTGGGTATGGTGGTGCGTGCCTGTAATCCCAGCTACCTGGGAAAGCTTAGGCTGGGGATTGCTTGAGTCTGTGGTACCCTGGGCCACATGAGCCTGCGATTCCATGGGCAAAAATAGTCTCTAAACAAACAAACAAACAAACAAATAAATAAATAAATAAATACATTTAATGTGAAAGCTCTTAGAAGATGGTTGTAGGAAGCACTTGTTTCCCTACCTAGACAACAACTGCACTGGCAGAATCTGGCTAATGTAACTATTTTGGAACTCTGGAGACTGCTGAAGGATTGCAACTTCAGTGAGAAACTCTAAAGGGAAATTATAGTTTAGTGACTGGGTAGTTCTTAGTAGTTGGAGAGCAGCAGCCCCTCCCATACCCAGAGTCAAAGAACAAGCAGCTGTGCCTGCTTTTCGGGAGTAGCTTAACAGTCTGCAGGAGTCAGGTGGGCAAAAAAGGGCCTAGTCCTTTAAAGCTCTGGGTTTTTATTGGGGTTGCTGACTGCTGTTTCTGATGACAAGGGTGCCAATCAAAGAGCAAGCCTGTGAGTATATTTCTCATTGCTCCAAGCCCCTCCCTCTCATCTGAAGTAACTTCAGGAAACTTAAAAGGTTGGTGACATTTTGTCTTCCAGTTTTCACTTTTTCCTTTTGGGGCGAGACATTAACTTAGTTAATGCTTATACAAGAAAACCTAGGCAGTGACTCTATAACTGAGGAAAGTTCAGCAACAATGTGCTCCACCTCTGCTGCTATTTAGCTTCCAAAATTTCTCTCACCACACAGAATGTGGTACCATATTATAGCTCCAGCAGCTAGCTCACTTCCTTTTCTATTTCCTTTCCCCCAGGTTACCCTGAACCTGAAGCACTTCTTATGGTTTTTTCTTTTTCTTTTTTCTTTTTTTTTGGGGGGGCAACTGGCATTTCAGAGATGTCTGCAAACTCACAGCTAGGTTCATACAGCTTTATGAAGGAATCTACTTTTCTCCATACTGAGGTAAAACATCACTCTGGGAAACCTCCCAGTGAAGGCCCTGCCTGTTTCTCTTTGGCTAATGCTCCTCTTCCTTTGCTCCATTATTTCAGCCTACTTCCTAGAATCCTAACTGGCTCACTAATTGTGTAGTTATGGACCAAAATTTTATTTCTCCAAATGACAAGATAATTTGAGTTTGAAAGTGAAGCAAGCACATCCATTAGTCACAAATAAAGTACACAGGGGTCCTGGGCACTGAAGGAGGTGGGTGGGACTGAAGGTACAGGCTTAGTCAATACCTGCCAACCTAACAGGGGACTTCTTATGCCCTTCTTAATAGTTATATAAAGAGTAAGAGCCTGTTTAAAAATACTGATGTCTGGAGTCTGAAAGACATATCATGTGATGTCAGAGAAGCATATTTCTTTGTAACATTAGTACTTTTCTGTATAGTTCATAGGCACAGGTCATGCAAGGTAGAGAACAATGGGAACAATGGTTATCTTCCCAGAGTACAGCAACTATCAGTCTCTGTGATATGGTAAGGACATAGATGAAGTCACTTTGATTTTCCTACAAAAAAAGGTCAATATGGCAAAGAAGATATGATAATTATGCAATGTATCTAATGTATATAATGACAGATCGTGAACATATATAAAACAAAAATAAAGGGAGAAAAAGTTCTACAACAATGGTTGGAAATGTGTTCACCCCATTCATTCACAATAGTGGAGAGAAAAAAACAGTAGGTCAATATGGAAACAAAGGACTTACGCAACACAATAAACCAAGAGACAAAACAGAATACCCAAGAACACAATACATATTCTTCTCAAGTGCACAGGGGACATTTACCAGAATAGACCATATATTAAGGCACAAGTTAATTCTCAATAAAATTTAAAAGATAGATACCATATGCAGTATCTCCTCTAATCACAGCAAGATGAAATTATAAATCAATAACAAAAGGAAAAATGCAAAATTGAGAAAATTAAACAACACACTTTTAAACAACCAATAAATCAAAGAAATCATAAGGGAAACAAGAAAAACAACTCTGAGATAAATGAAAACAAAACACGATATACCAAAACCTAGGGAACACAGCAAAAGTAATGAGAAGGGGGAAATTTCTAGCTATAAAGCCATTATGAGACAGATAAGATAGATTTTAAACAACCTAAATTTATAAACTAAGGAACTAGATAAACAATAAAATAAGCCCAAAGCTAGGAGTAGGAATAATAAAAATCAGAGTAGAGATCATTGAAACAAAGAAGAGAATAGAGAATATGATATGGAAAAGCAGCAGTAGACATATATGAAATATAATGGGTGAGCCTACATCTGGGTGATCAAGAAGGCTCCCCCATGAATGTGTTAATTACATGCACTAAAGTTGCCGTCAATCCCTATCTAACTCTAACCAAGTTTCACATATCCTATTTTCCAAATTTCTCTTTTGTTGACCTTGCTTCTCCAGTCACACCACCTTATAATCATAAGCCCCATTATCTAACAGATACTGTAACAGCCCCTTAACACTTTAAGCCTCATTTCTCAACAATACATTCTTTTTACTGCTGCTGGTCATCATTCCCAAATTCAAATCTGATCACATCATCTGAATGCTTTAAAAATATTCATGAATAATGTAAGTAGAAAAAGCTGGATATAAACTATGTGATCCTTATTTTGTAACTCTGGGTATATAAAAAGATTTTCCAGTCAAGATAGGTTCCAACTGCATTTACTGTTTTGAAATAATTTAAGAAAACAAATTCCAAAGTTAAGCTATTCATTAGGGAAATGTGAGGAAGAAGATTTTAAAAAAGAAGCTTTAGAGGAGGGAAGGTCACAGAATGTTAAGCTATGTGTTATACCAAGTATCTGCCAACGTTGCTGCAATAGTAAGAGAAATGACTGTCTTTCCTGATATTATAGCTAGTAGTCTGTCTTAATGAGGCTAAGTATTCTTATATATCATAAACATTAATAACACTTTAAATTTCCTTATCATATGGTACATAACTGTTGATTCTCTTAGACTTCAAGAGAGGTACCATTATATAGCAGAACTTTTAACTAGCTACGTTACTGGGAAGTTACTTAATCTCTACAAGTGTCAGGTTCATTTAGAGAACAGCACTGGTATAGGTCAGAAGTTAAGCAATTCTTTTCCATAAAGGATCAAATAATATGTATTTTATACTTTGAAGTTCATATAATCTACATAAAAATTCAAATATTCCACCATAGTACAAAAGCAGCCACAAACAATATAGAAAAATGAATGTGACTGTATTCAAAGAAAACTTTATTTATAAAATGAGCAGCAAATATGGTGGGTAGATGGTTTGGTTGTGGTGGCTCTGCTAGCATCTTAGTTCTCATTTTATTGTAAAGTAATTTAGAACTTTGAACTCCAAAAACATTAAGACTGCAAATGAATATACTGACTAATATCAAAAAGAAAAAAGAGCCTCAAGGGAAAAAATAAAAACACATTACTACAATGGACAGATTTATTCCTAAGCTTGTATTGCATCACTTGATCCACCTCATATTTTTCAGGCTTTGTGGATGCTTTTACTGGTTACTGACCTAGAAACAGTATTTAGCTTGACATTAAAAAGTCCTATAGCCCCAGCAATGTAGCACTAATAAGAAAAATAGCAGTTTGATAGAATGAACTCATTTAGAGTTCCAACCTAGCTCTACAACTCCCAAAGCACAAATAAGATTCATTTTAAACACAAATTAAAAATTATAATCTAATCAACATAACAGATTGCAAGTTCCTTGAAAAGTACATACTGATATTCTTTCCCAAAAGGCAGTACTGAAGGTTAAAATAAATCACCAACTAGAACTTAATGTAACTTAATGTAACAGTCAACAAAAGAACTATGTAACTCTTTCCTCATTTGGAAGATAAAATACTTTTCTTTAGCATTTGGTATTTTGTTAAGAAAATATGTCCAAATTTTATAATAAACCAAATTAACTTTTAATATTTCAAAACTATATTCTTGGGAGGGGGAGAGTGAAGTCAGACAAGGGACAAGCACAGGGGATAAGGATGACTGTTCATGGGTGGTATGGTGGTAGAACTTTGGGGTATATGACAATCTAAGAAAAATATATAATCAATAAAATTGTGATAAAAATAAGAAAACTTAAGATAGTTAGAAATTAATTTTTGACATGCTGGATATCAGGGTGTTATTATTTACCATACATTCTCTTGCATGTTAAAGCTGAAAGGGAAGAGAGGTGTGAACTAAAATTGCCAAGTGATAATGAATCAGTGGTGTTATCAGCAGCATGATTAACTGTAAGAATGTAAGATATCATAAATATCGACCTCTAGTTCTGAAAGAAAACTAAAAATTCAGGGTGCTTTAAAGTAATCTATTCACATGCCTTTCTCCAAAAAAAAAAAAAAAAAAATCGACCTTAAAAATAATCTACAAAATGTGCAGTGAAAACAACTACCTTGGTAACTGAAGCCAACAGTTCTTATTTACTGATGAAAAGCTAGCCATGAACCTCTCTTTGAACCATTTTTTGAAAAGTACAGGTTTCTCACCCAGGAAAGTACAGATATGCAGTTTACAGACTCCTGGAAGATCATTTATGAGATGCACATAGATCCAAGTGAAGTACCAGAGCATGAAGTAGAAATTTTCTTTGACCCTATTCCATAATTTTACCTCTGACTCACAAGCAACTAAATTATTCATAACCAGACAATGACCTCTTGTACAACAGCCCTTTAAAAAAGTTTGATGGTATTTAGAGAGGACTATTCATCAGAAAATAAACTCTACTGACAGCATTTTAAAATACAGCATGTGACTAGTGATATCAATGATTATATTCAATTAGTTTATAAAATGACTTCACATTCTCTATGAATTTTTTTTATCATTCTTTTACAGCTAATGAAATAGAATTTCATAAAAGAACTTGCCATAGGAAACTCATGAAATGTAAAAAACTTTAAGGAGAAATGATGAAATTATCAGAAGAAACTTATCACCTGAGCGATTAAGTCTCAAGTCTCAGAAAGGTAGCACATTACATAAACCTAGCTCAGGTTCAGTTGCTTCATTCAGATAATGTCACCAGTCCTCTTCCTTCACTTCCTGTTCTAACTGCAGCCATTTTCATTGGATTGTTTCTAGGAAAATTTGTCTTGTAGAGTAAAGCATGAGGAGTGTCATTTCTTTATTCTCCTTTCTCTTGACCAAAAAAGATGTGCTTACCATACCATTTCATTGGTGGTATGGTCTTCGGTGACCATTTGTATGTGTATCTGTGTACAAGTGTATGTCTGCAGCTCTGAATAATATAAACAATGCCCTAAATGATCTCATGATTACAACATGGGTAGACTGTTTATTACCAGAACTTCATTAGGAGATGTCACTTGCTGATCAGTCTTTTATGAAATTTATAAAGAACTGTTCTTCTGTTGTAATTTTAATGAGAGTTCAAGAACTGTTTAGTATTGTAGACATTATTTTAATAATTCCTTTAAACTTCATCTCTTATTATGTCTTGTAATAGGATTTATTCAGATTGCTAGTCCCTCTCATTCAAGAAATGCCAATAGGCTCTTACCATGTAAATTTTCTCCTTTTTATTAATATCATGGCAGAATTTTTCTGTATCACCTGTGAGGCAGCTGTTGACTGAGGTTTTTATCTTTACAATCCTGTCCCATGTATTTAACATTAGAAGAAAATAAAACTGATAGTAGATAAAAGAAAAAAGAAAATCACTTATCATAGTACACCCAACACATTCAAGAGTTGGGATTCGAAGCCAGAGTTGTCCAGGTCCAGGACTGAAGTTGAATACATTACTATATCCTGATATTTCCACAAAAGTCCCTCCAACAGAGAAAATTAAAAATAAGAAGTCCTAATGGATCACAATGTAGCTATCCTGACATTAGGAAAGAAAAATTAAAGTATTTTAAATGTTGTTTCTTCTTGCTTTATTGTTTAACATAAAACACATTTTTCAGAAAAGTTATTAAGTGGTCCAACCAATAAGTCCTAAAATTGTAAAATGATATTTTGTTATTTTATTAAACATTTCTTCTCCCTCGTCTCTATAATTCTTAATATAAGAATGAAATGTGTTGAAATTTTAAAAGAACTTTCTGAAATTTTTAGTATATTCAAAATATCAATTTTAATCTTTTTAAAGGACAACACTCATTTCAGTTGTGTAAAATCCTTATGTTCCTTTTTCACAGGGTCATGTGTCCTAACTCATACAACATACCCTAAGATAAGCAAACTGTAAACTTTGGCTCATAATGAGGTGTGGTTGTAGCTTCATGGATATAACAAATGCATCACTTAGGTGTGGGGAGTGCCATAGTTAGGGGGAGGCTGTGCATAGATGGGACAGGCAGGGGCATATGGGAAATTTTTGTTCCTTCTATTAAGTTTTGCTGTGAATCTAAATCTGCTCTAAATATAAACTCCACTTTGAAAAAAGGACACCAAAAATAAGTACCTTACTTGTGTTAACAAAGGAAGAAATGTTATGTTTTAAACATTATCCTTACTGTGTTAAAGTCCTTACTGTATCTTAGAAGGATACAGAACCTGCAATGATTACAAAATATACTGTCATGGTAATAACCCTACTTAAAAAACTTGAGTTAGCAGCTTTCAATTGTAATATGAAACTAAATATGTCTGATATAAAGTATCTGATATACTGAGTCCAGTATCCTGAGATTATACTTTTATTTATCTTCGGATATTCTAGATCCTAGAAGTAATACATAAAATAACTAAAAGTTTGAAGTGGGTCATGGGCTGACAAACTAAAAGGAGTGCCAACAGGAAGAAGCAGAAAACGCAGCAACCAAAAAAAAAAAAAAATCATCGGTAAGCAGAGGTCCTGAATACTTAGCCAACTGTACCCTGAAAAGGGGGCGGGGGAGGGGGTGCAGATCGTGCAATGAAGGTAGCGGAAGAGGATTTCCTCAAGGAACGTGAATAAAGAATACCCAGAGTAGAACAATTATCAACTAACATGGGGGGAAATGCAAAGAAGGAGAAAAAGTGCAACCAACAGACAAAAGACTTGAGTCACTCAGGTCCCGGCAAGAACGTTTCCCAAAGAATCCGAGAGAGGTAATACTAGCATGAGGGTAAAGGGTCAAAAATAGTTATGCCATTAAGATAGATTAAAAGGAACACCAGGTTCCATTTTTCGACGAGAGATGATCGGGTTAAACATTGTCAAATGGGGGGGGGGGGAGGAAGCAAAACATAAAAAGCTTTTCGAACCCAGGCGCCCATAGCTAATCCGGTGAAGGAGGAGCACCCGGGCTAGCAAAGCCCCACTCCGCAGGCAAAGTGCTCTCCCCGAGAGAGCAGCCAGAAAAATCCAAGCGAGTGGAAGGTCAGCTGTCATCGCGGGGAAAGGCGCTGTCATCGTGGCAGTAAGTCAGCTTCACTGAGCAGCGGCAGGTTTGAAAGAGGCTGCGGTTGGTTGCTGGTGTCGCACCAGGAGGGACCATGGGGTAAGGTCTCCACCACCCACCGGGGCACGCTGCGGAAGGACGCCCCCCAAAGGGGCAAGCTCTGAGCGGCCACGAGCGTCGCCCACCCAGGCATGCTAGACTCCGATGGGCCGCTCACCCCCCCAACCCGCAAGTCCTCACACGGAAACAGGGGCTTCCGCGGGGCGCCTGGCCACTGCGCCCCTACTCCGCCTCCGGGCCCCGAGTCTGCGCCCGCCTTACGGAGCCAGCTCATGCCCCGCGCGGGACCTGTGCCCAATTCCTCTTCCAAAGACAGGAGAAGAGAGACCCAAGAGAGACCAAGCCCGCAAAGCTGCCGGCCTCCGAGGTTAGGGGGAAGCGACCCCGTTGCGCCTGCCGACGGGGGACAACAGAAACTGTGCAGCGGCTGAATGGGTGGGCCCCAAGCCCTCAGCTCCAGTTCTCGGTTACGGCTCGCAGGGCTGCGCTTCCCCGGCGCCAGAAGCGCGAGCACGGAGGCGTTACAATTTGGGCCCCGGGTCCAGAAGGCTGGGCACAAGTGGACCGCACAAGACAAAGGAAGAAGGCAGAAAGGAGGCACGAGCGTCTGGTTACCTAGGTTCTTGCTGGTCCGTGGGCTCGATTTCTCCCGACTTCGCCAGCGCCGCTGCCTTCACCACTGAGATCTGCGCCGCGACAGCTCCGCGCAAGCACTGGACGGACGCGCGCCCTCCTGCGCGCTCCCGCCGATCGCGCCTGGCACCGGGCGAGGAGCGCGCGCGCGACGGGAGCGCGCGCGGCCGGCGCACAGCCCCCTGGGAAGTGTGGTTTCTGGTTACCGGCCGCGGGTGGGGGTCCGCACCTCCTTCCTCGCGCGTGTGGCCGGCACCGCGGTCTTCAAGAACTTGGCCTGTAATCCTACGTGATGAAGGCCGAGCAGTGCCTAGCGGGTAGCTTCAGAGCACTTGCTTGATACGATACCACAAAAAAACTTCTCTAAGTTTTCCGTCTCTCTATTTCCATGGCAGTGTTAACATTTAGCTTCTTTTCATAGCCTCCAATTCCCCCTTTGCGCCTTGTGAGAGTCCTTAGGGCCTTCGTGGCTGTTTCTTTTAGGAAGAAGGGGGAAAAAAAAAGACGTCTGCTTTTATTCCCCTTCCACTTCCTCCACAAGTTCTAGAAAGGATATACAAAACAGTTTGTGTTTATAAGTGCATATCCAGTGTATACATAACTACGTACTCAGTTTATAAATCTAAGGAAGTGATTGGTTGACCTAAGTGTTGACGGCCAAAACCCATTGCAAGTGAAAATTATAATGAAATAAAATAATTTTTACAAAAAATTACTGAAATGTGAAAGGAGTCGAAGTATCCAGGCAATAAAGAAGTTGAGGATAGTCACCTAAATGAGTCTTTTGCTAGAGCAACCGTAAACTTTCCCAATCATAGTAATGTACTTCAGAGTAAGCTATCCTGAGGTGCATTTACAAATATTTACCCAGGTTTGTGTTCACTTTGCTAGAAAGTAGCTTTTAAATACATTATTAGTATATCATATAAATCTCCCCCAAATAACTATTTAGTTCACTTTGCTAGAAAGTAGCTTTTAAATACATTATTAGTATATCATATAAATCTCCCCCAAATAACTATTTAAATGATTTCAAAGAAAAAGAATCCTTTTTTATATAGAGGAAATAAAGGACTCACTATTTCAAAATACTTTAGAGTACTGTATTTTGTATGTTTAATGCCAATGCTATGCCCTTAGAAAAATAGAGCAGCACCAGATTTAAATTATGCCCTAGAAGAAAAAAATTGTAAACTTTGTGTGGAAGCATGATGTTATACTATGTATTTAATAAGAAAGAGCATGTTCTAGCAGACTCTAGTTGTCTAAAATTTTCTTCTTAATCAGGTATACATGTCTCCTAAAAATGTTTAAGGAGCAGAACTGGTCCTTTTTCTCTACAAATGTTTATTCACTGGACTACTTGTAGTTATTAACTAGATCAAAAATATACACACTATTTCAATATTATCATTTATTACTCAAGAATATTTTTCAGTACCTATTATGTACCCGAAATAGAGCTAGGAATCTATGAACTAAATAGTAAACAAAACTGAATAGTTAGGTAACCATTCTGATTGTCATGCCAAATGTAGTGCAAGTATCTGGCTCACGGATCTGTATCAGTTCCTTAGTGACTCTAGCAGTTACAGACACATTAAGCAGGACAGGTCAATGATGTTGGGAGAGAGCTGGGCGGAAGGCAAGTCTCTCTGCCTCCCAGGAATCTTCACACTTTCTTAGGGCTCTACGTGTGTGCTGGTGTTCCCTTTTCAAGTGCTTTCAACCCGACATGATGCCACCCTTTTATCCTTTCCTCCCAGGTGAGCCCACTCACACCTGTGCGCAATCACTGGGCCAGGAGTATACACAATCCTGAGGAGGGTGCAGTGCCATGGGTGCTGGTTATATAGGCTAATTGAGGACAAAGTCTGACTAACTCATTTTACCCTACATCTCTGCACTCCCAGAGATTGAATGTCTAGTAGAGGAGATAGAGGTGTAAATAAATAATGAGAAATAAAAAGGGTAGAAAGGAGAGTGAGGAATACACAAGGTACATTGATCTAGAGCTTTTTATTGTGGGGGTGGAATCAGACAAAATTTGAATATTAAATGAAATGTTGGAACTGAGCAGGGAGGAGGGGAAACTGGAGAGGAAGGAAAAGGGAAGGGGAGCAAGAAGGAGACCTGGAGGAGGCACTTGGTACAGAGATACAGTGGAGAAGCTACACGTATTTCTCAGCCTTGGGCTGGTACCAGGGACTTGGGGAACATAGAAATATTTGAAACAGACGTGGGTGAAAGACTGGGGAGGGTGACAATGCAGTCTTTATCTTGATTTTTATGTTGCTCTTTTCCTGCCCCGCTCTGCTCCTTTCCTGTGGGAGCAGGGTTCCCATAGGAAACCTTTGTTTCCTATGAGCTTCCACCAGAAGGTGCCTTAGACTTATGACAGATTTTTGCGCCTCAGAGACCCTGTTTTGGGTCAATCCTGTTTGGCTAGGCATTTATCCACAAGGGAATGGGTAACTTTTGGGAATGGGTAACTTTTGGGTGTTTCTCATGAAAACTGTTTTATTCATTTTTTTCCCTTTTCCTAATTGCATACTGATTCTATTAATGTTTCTTTCCATTTAAGGATCTTAACAGTTGGGCATGGTGGTGCATGTCTGTAAGTGGCAGTCTAGGAAGCTGTGACCGGGGTCAGGGATCGCAGTTCAAGTCCCACCCGGGGCACGTATCAAGACCTAGTTCCAAAAAAATATAGCTGGGCGTGTTGGCGCATGCCTGTAACCCAAGCTACCAGGGAAGCTGAGGCTGGGGATCGCTTGAGTCTGTGGTACCTCAGGCAACGTGAGCCTGTGGTTCCACAGGCAAAAATAGCGAGACTTAGTCTCAATAAAATAAAATAAAATAAGGATCTTAACATTAGAATATATTTTGTCCTGATGCTGTGGCAGATAGCAGAACCTTATTTAGAGCAGGCAGCTTTGGGGGGTACTGGGGTACTTCTGCCCATTAAAATGACAATAAACTGGGGGTGTTCTTCCCTAAAATGTCATATATTCACAACAATGTTCTCAAGTAATTATTTTAAAAATATGTATCTTACAAAACATGATATATCTTGATAAATTCATCAAGGACATGTAAGCCCAAAGTATGGCATCTTGATATGTTGGAGATCTTAAACTGAAGAAATAAGAAAATGCAGAAGCCAGAGGGTGAGCTGATGACTCTATCACATCCCCACCTTTTAAAATTGAAATAGGTCATAACATTTCCCAAAGAGCAGTTGGTCAGTTTTTTTCCACCATTAGCCTCTGACCAGCACCTGTGGTATTGTGTCCTTCATAAGATTGTGCATAGCTGACCCAGTGGGTGTGCACATGTGTGAGTGGGTTCACCTGGGCTTGGGAGGCAGAGCTAAAGGAGTGGTGTCACCCTGGGAGGAGAGCACACCAGGAGCATGGGAAGGAGAGATGGTAAGAGATGGTAAGAGAGAAGGTAAGACACAAGGAGAATGTGGAGGGATTTCAGAGAACTTGAGAAAAGGGGATCGCGTGGCTGCTTCTTTGCTGCCTGTTTTCTTTCCACTGTTCATTTTTAAAGATTCTATGGAGATAATTTCAAGGGCTCCAACATTCTTTAGCTGCTAAAATCAGTGATGAAGAACCTACCCAGACTGGGATGCCTGTAGTGCAGATGGTCTTCAATGTAGGGCAAATGAGTTGGTCAGGCATTTTCTTCCATTAGCCTCTATGACCAGCATCTGTGGTACTATGGTATTCTGCCCTCCCCATAGTTATACATGCCTGGGTCCAGTGGGTGTGTGCATGTGTGAGTGGGCTCACCTGGGCCTGGGAGGAAAGGATAAAAGGGCAACATCACCATGGGGAGGTACACATGGAGAGAAGAGAGCCCAAGTCAAGTACCTTAAGGAGATCAAGGTTTACTTTCCTCCTCTACAATCTCAACTAAAATAAAAGAACACATTTCCTAAATCTGACAGAATATTTTCTTACCTTTTATTTAATCTTCCCTACCTCCACTTAAGAATAAAGAGATCTGACTCTTAATAAGTAAGGATCTTTTGTTAGTCTCCTGCCTGCCCCTAATGTCCCATAAATTAAGACTAGATGGCACTTGACACTTGTTAGTTCATGGTCTGATTATAACTTTAGTACAAATAAACTGCATGGTTTTAACCTCAATTGACATTTCCATTTTCAGTTTTTAACCCTTATCTTGGAGTAATAATAATCCTTTATAATATCCAAAAGAATTTCTGGTGTGACCTGCAGAGGGATTTGAAAAGGTTAATAAAGACTATAATTTTATCTTCATTGCAATGGAGGCAAAGCTTGCAGCCAGAGGGAAATACCCTGGAAAACTGTCAGTAAAAATTTCCTTAAGGTGTTAAAATCACTGGTAAGTCCATCTTCCCGATCTAGATTAACCAGTGGTTTTCAGCAGTTACTTTTTGTCCTACCCCTGGCTGCCTTAGTACCCCTTTCCACAGTCAACTGTGTTTCTTCAGCTTCTCTTAGAACAATTACTTCCTATTTTCTGTCTTAAAACGTTCAGGCTGCCTTCTCTGGTCTTGGTTCTGTGGCACATCTTATTTCAGTTAGTCCTTACTCTACACTTAACAGCAATGCGACATCATGTTCATTGCTTAAATATTTGAATTTCCCTAATTTCTCTGTGGTGTTTTGTAGTTGGTGTGCTTTTCTTGCTTGCCTCGCTCCTCCTCACCATCCAATAGCAATTTAAATATTTTTCATAAGTAAGATTGCAGTTCCCGCAATTCCTGAATTCTGAGTTAGTTTCTCCTATGTATTCCCACACAACATCTTATTTGTATCCCTAAGATGTCACTTGTCAGTGGGCATTTTAATTATCTCCTTCATTTATCCAAAAGCTTGTAAAGTAGAAGGTATGAGCGCCATACCTGATAGACAGAATTGTTCAGTGAATACTCAGACAATAGATGGATGAATATAAACCTTGTGCTATAAAGAAGGATTCAGCAAGGATTTTCTGGGAAAAACTGATTGTAAATATTTTAAGTTTGTAGACGTATGGTCTCTGTTGCGAGGATTCAACTCTGGCTTCTAAAAAACAATGACATGTCACATACATCTATTTTTTTTTTTTTTGAGACTAGGTCTTGCTATTTTTGCCTGTGGAACCGCAGGCTCTCGTTGCCTAGGGTGCCACAGACTCAAGCAATCCCCAGCCTCAGCTTCCCAGGTAGCTGGGATTACAGGCGTGCACCACCACGCCCAGCCATTTTGTGGAACTAGGTCTCGCTACAGGCCCCAGGCAGGACTCGAACCGCGATCCCTAGCCCTGGCCGCTTCATAGGCTGAAGCTTACAAGCACGAGCCACCATGCCCGGCCTTTGTCCCCTACATCTATACGAAACAGAATTTGAGTCAAAAATTTGAGTAGTACTATAATTGCATTCCTGCAAGGCCCAGAGGTTGCAGGGCAAGGTTGCTATGTTGGGACCGAGGCATCTCAATCTAGGCCACTGCTTGTGGATGTTTCCCCTGTTCTAGTTCCAGTCCCAGCCAGGTTGGCCCACTGGAGCCTAGAGGCTCACAAACTTGTCTTGAGCAGCTTGCAGACCAGGCTAAGCTTTCCCTCCCTTTTATATCTCTCTCTAAGGCTCCTAAAAGGACCAATCAGGTTCAAGCTCAGCTCACTAGTTAATTATTTGGATTGAAATGTAAAATGAACTGACTACTGCTAAAAGGTCTAATCAGATGCTTAGGCTTGAAATGGGCCAATTAGGCTTGTAGGGTAGAGGATTCTGAAGGGGATATAAGACAGAGGAAGAGGCAGCTTTATTCATTCTGCTCCTGACCTCCAAAAAGGAAGCATTCATGTGGTGTTTCATTGGTGATTCCATGCCCAGCTTCAGAAGAAAGAAGTCTGCTCCCAGGCTCTCAAGAAAGAAAAGCATTGAGCAGTTCCCCTCTGTTGGTGAAGTAGTTTTCCCCTGGCCCTCCCCTGACCCCATACAGGGCTAGGACTTTAAAGGGTGAGGAGGCAAAGTGTCTGGATTGGGCAGGATTGGGCAGGGAGAAGGGAGGAGCAGCTTCCTAATGTGTAGGCCGAGAAGTTGCTTCTCTCTTTTCATAGGTCACATGTTCCTTTGGGGGGGGCTCAGCACGTGCCCCGAAAGAGATTTGGAAGGTTTTGAAATAGGGCGAGAAGAAAAAGAAAAACTTTTTGACTTTAACTGAAACACATACCTGCCTGCTGAAATCGGGTAAAAAGAAAAAAAAACTTTTTGCCTTGAACTCACCTATGCCTGCTACTACAAAAGAAACATGTAAGTAAAACTCAGATTACTTTAACATTGTCCAAAACCTTTCTCAACATTGTTTAAAGTCCTTTCCCAGATTGCCTAAAAATCTTTAGTCTCTCAGTCCTGATCATTTCACCAATGACTAGTCAGTCAGAGTTTATCTTCAGATGCTAAAAGACATCTTCCTTTGGCGTGCTCCTTCTCTTTTATGCTGTCTTTTCTTTGTTGTCCTCCTCCAGGTAGTAAAAAAAACTTTATGGTACCGGACCCACCAAAGTTTACTTCTTTTTTAGGCCTTACTTTCACACGGCCTCTTCCAGACACAAGTCAAACTTAGCAAAACAGACTCCAACACGGAGTTCAAATCTGCAAACTTTTTAACCTGCAAACTTTTTAACCGCCTTTAGCACACATGCAGCTAGCCCAGGCCAGCCAAAGGCTGCAGGCCCCAGGCCTTGGCCACATGGCCCAGCTCACATGGTTCACATCTCCATCCTACAAAATGGCCGAAACCAAACCTGAATCATCTCAATTTAAATTCCCATCTTCCTTCCTTTTTTTCCTCTTTGTTTAAAACCTCTTTATATATCCTTTCTGTTTTCTTGCCTTCCTAAAACAGCTCCTAAATTATTACATTACAAAAAAACAAAATAAAACAAAACAAAACCACAAACCTGTTTTCCTCCTTTCTTCCCCTTGTATCTTTCTAAAAAAAATTCTAATTAAGGTCATTCTCACATTTTAGCATACCTTCCTTAAAATCTGCAATCTTAAACAGGAGACAATGACACCCGGGGGCGGGAGGGTAGCACCCCCTATCAGTTTGATCTCTTACTGCCTGGTTGCTTCCTCTGAGTTCATTCATGTACCCTGAAACAGAGCTGCATAACCTGTAAGAACCAGCATTTACCTGTTTCTTCTGGTCAAGTTGTGCAGGCCTTATAGCAACAAGCTGCCAAAGTTTATGTGAAAGGAAGAAAGGGGAGAAACAAAATAAGAACAGTGAGTGTGCACCGACAGTTCCCGGTAAGGCAGGCTTGGACTGCGCATGACAGTTTCTAAACATGGCTGCCGAGCAAACACATCATTTTCATTCACCCTACTTAAGTATAGTCACCCTTCTTTCCCCATGAGCCCAGATGTGGGTGTGCTCCCAGACTGCCTCTGTGTAAAGCTGTGGAACGCTAGAGAAATCTCTGAAATGACAGGGTGAAACTTTGCTTCCATCATACCATGCTCCGGAAGTGTTAGGACACTAGTTATCAGAAAAACATTTAGAAGCTTCATTTTGCAGTAACTATGTTTGAAATTTATGCAATATACTCTTCACATTCTCATAATGGACTCTGAAATGCTTATTCTTTGAATTTTTTAAAATTAAAATAAGTGCTACTATTAACTGCTTAAGCAGCATTTCTGACCTTCTCAGCTCATTATCAGCATATATTTGAGAGGTAATTATATAGCCAGCTAAAAACTTATTTTCCACACTCCCCAACCCCCAACAGATTAAATTCTACCCAATATATATAAGTACAAGTATTATGTTAAGACTTTAGGGATACTTCCTTAATGGGAATTGATACAGTTTTGGGAGACACTAATCCTTCCACCTTCCTGGGAGTAATGGCTTGAGTTTTACAGTCTTGGACTATGAAGTTTTTTGAGGGTAGAAATCATAGATGATAGAAGAATGACAGCAGGAACCAGAGTCCCTGATGATGATGGGATCTCACAGCAGACTTTGAGCAGCTGGAATTTCCAGTTGCAAAAATAATATTTGTGCCGGGCACGGTGGCTCGTGCCTGTAAGCTTCAGCCTATGAAGCAGCCGGGGCTAGGGATGGCGGTTCGAGTTCCCCTCGGGGCAACATAGCGAGACCTAGTTCCAAAAATAGCTGGGCGTGGTGGCGCGTGCCTGTAATCCCAGCTACCAGGGAAGCTGAGGCTGGGGATTGCTTGAGTCTGTGGTACCCCGGGCAACGAGAGCCTGCAGTTCCACGGGCAAAAATAGCGAGACCTAGTCTCCAAAAAGAAAAAAAAAAAAAATTGTATCAGATAAACTGTGGCTGCTTTCAGATTTTGCAACTAGCACAACAGAATGACCTGTTGAACCTTGCAGGCTTTCCTTCCTTATTAATTAGCAATATTGAACTGCCCTTTTACTGGGTTAGTGGAGAAAAAATGTACAACAGTGAGGAGTCCTGAAGAAATCGGTTGATAAAAACCACAATAGAAAAAATTAAGCCAGGATTGAGTAGACAGAGTATGTGAACTTACTCAATAGGCCTTGACCATTATGCATAAAAACTTTAAAACAATGCTTTGCATGTATCATGTTGGCAACTTTTTGTAGATTAAGTGATTTGCCTGGATGGTTGTTGACTAAAGTCATGACCTAGGATTTATGTAAAGAAAGAAGCTCAAATTTGTGGATCTGTTTTGAAAGATTTTCTCTTTAGAGTCAACAGTGAAAGAGAGAGATTGCTATAATTGCATTTCTTTTTCAAAGAAACAAAACCAGAGAATGAACTTTCAGAATAGAATAATTTACTGTTTAGTCTACTTAGAAGACTGCAATTGCTACTTTTATCTCAACTGAGACTTGAATCATAGTAGCCCAGAGAATTATTGGATATGTGCCTGGCTGGTAGAGGTATCACAGAAACACTCTTTATTCTCACAACTGTTAAGTTGAAAACAGATGGGGCCAAAGAGAGCTGAAAATAGAAGAAATTGAAGCTTCCATGTTGTGGATTCATTGGCAAAAGTCATTTACATGTCAGTGAAGAGTTTTTCAACTTCACAGAGAATATTGTGTCAGATTTGGAGTGTCATTTTTTTCCTGTAGAAAAAAATTTTTTAAAGAAATGTCTATCTCCCCTCCCTCTACTTCTCAACATAAGTCCTATCTTACACTCTGGCCAAATGTTTCACTTCTCTACTCTCTTGGAGCTCATTTAAGCTGGTTAAAACAAACAGACAAACAAACAAAAACCCCCCAAAAAACTCACATTGCCTGTAGAAAGATTTGAGGAGAACTTATTAAGATGTGGGCGGATTCTAGGAAAAGCTGTAACAGGGCAATGCTCCCATGTTAGTGAGAGAGCAGCTGCTAGAGCAAGGAAAAGAGAGCTGGTTTGAGGGCCTGATGTCTATAATAAAGCTATGAGAGAAGATAATATCCAACTTGTGACCTTGCCCCAAGGGAACTGGGGCAAGTTCCCAGAACACAATCCCCTTCTTTTCTTTGACCTCAAGCAACACCGGATGCCAATGGCAGCAGTTGGAAACCAGAGGACAAGGGCACCTGTTATTCTTGTCCATAAAGTTCAGCTTTCCTAGCACAAGGCAGGGTGGAGAGGGAGAAGTGAGGTCTAGAGAGACAACTGGAAGATATTCAGCATACCTGCCAGTATATTGTTGCTTATACTTGGCTCTTCACCTAGAATGTGTTCATTTTAACTATTACATTCAACCATTTATCAGATTTAGGTAATCCTCTGGAATGGGCTTGGATTTAGTATATGATCTACTTTTAAATCCAGAACTGTCTCTCTCCTCATTTTTATATCACTCACACTGACATATAACTAAAAACACCTTTTATTGTGGCATAAATATTTCACATGTGATAAGTATTCTGTTACATTGTAAACCCTGTGGGCCAAAATTTATAAGCTAGACTTCCATCCATCAACCCTAACACAGTGTTCCACACAGATCAGTTGACACAAATGGTAATTTTAATTCCTCTCCACACCCCACCTGCTGCAGGGGAAGCTTATATCTTCATAATATTGTTTGGGCACGCAAGAGGAAAAATTACTTAAAATCAGTATTAGAAAGCACAAGTTTTTAGATGTTAGGATTTTTACACAGTTGTGTCATAGGGGTGTTTCCTACAATGACAATAGGGGAGTGCCCAGGTGGAATCTGGGCATCTGCAAATACCTGTAACTCTTTACCTGAGGGTTTTTCAGGCTCTCTCAGAGGCAGAGGAGAGTGAGTATGCTGTGGAGTTTATCACCTCCCCTTTTCCCCCAAGCAGTTCTTAATCAGTTACTGGAGGGAGGTGGTGACTAAATATCACAGTAACTTCACCTACATGGGGGGTAGGCAGGACAACTCTGAAGTAACTGCAACCCTATTTTCCAAAATTTCCTAAGAGACTGAGTCCTGGTATCTGCAGAGATGATATTCACAGCGATGTCCCCTTTATTAGTTCTTCATTCTCTTTTCCACTCTCCTTTTCTGCTGCCATGCTTCTTGGAATTACCTCTCAAATGAAATACTCTGAGTTATATTATTACCATCAAGTGTATTTCTCAGAAATCCCATCTAAGATAGGATGTGATTGTTGTAGCAGTCTCCTATCTCCAAATGCCACTTGTAGGAGAATGGGAGTGTGTAAGAATAATGTCACATCATATGTAATATTCCCCTTTGTGTGGCAGGAATGTACAAGAATGAACGTTGCTTGAAGATTAACTTCCTTGCCCTGATATTTTCCTCTTTTTTCCTTGCTTTCATGGTATCTAATGATATATCTGGTCCACATGAGAAAAAATTACACATATTAAAAAACAGTAAATGTTAATTGTGTTGCTTTATTTTGTTATAAAAGCAGCATATTTTCATTGTTAAAATTTTTTTAAAAATACAAAAGGATAGTTATTAAGGACAATTTTGCTGTATATCCTTTTGAATCCTTTTCTGATATGTTGATTTTTTAAAAAAAAAATCACTTTTCCCCACTTAAGACTATATACTAACTTGCCTAAAAAAATTAGCAGTTAACAACATTTTAAAAGGATTGCTCTATGTTTCACTGTATGGATGTACTCTTTCATTCCTTTAACCAACCTTGCATTTTCAGTTGCTTTGAGTTTTTTGGGAAAAAAAAAAGACTTGATTGTATAATTTGTAGTTAAATCATCAAGATATTTCCCAGAACATGACACAGCTACATCAGAGGAGACTTAAATTCAAGATTTCTGTCTTCTTCCTTAAGTGAACCCAAGGAAATGTATATTCCTCCCAGTAATGTATAAGATTGAGTCATGTATGAGATTGCTTCCTAACACTCCACCAATTCTGTTTTCTTTCTTGTCTTTGCCAATATTTAATTTCATTTCTTTCAGTAATAAGGATGAACATTTTAATATCCGTATCAGTTGTCTTTCCTTTCTTTAGGTTAACTGTCTTGTCTCTTTGCCCACGAGCAATTGTGGGTGATACTGCTGTCACACCATGAAGGTCAGACAGTTATTGCTCTTTGCTACTCAGCAAGCTAGTCTTTCCTCCAAGAACAGATGTGTTTAATAAATGCTGCTGACATCTCTCTGCTTTAGTTTACTGTGGGCCCTGCAGCAGTGACTTCTTACATCAGTCTTCCTAAACTTACTGGATCTCTCTCCATTCACTGTTCTAACAATATTGAACATCAGCTTTCTGAATCCTGAATTCCAATGTTACAATTCTTTTTTTAAAAATAATCTTTTATTTTTGTATTTCATACAATGTATGACTGTTGACCCCATAGAAATGCTCCCCCCCAACCCCCATCACTCCATCTCATTTCTTATTGTCGTCTGTCCATGGTTGGCCCTTTGGTCGTTTTCTTTTTTAGAGCTATATCCTTATCCTGGGTGAAGATGTGCTTTCTTGGTACATGGTAGACCATGCTACTTAGATTTCCAGCCCTGATTTTGAGTTCAGAGGCCAGTCTGAACTCATTTGGCTTGTATTAGTGCCTCCTCATTCTTGGTGGCTGTCACCTCCATTCTGTTTTCTGTCCTGTTTGTTGCTTCTTTGCCTTCTGTTTCAGGTCTTTGGCCTGGGGAACCCAACTCCCAAACTTTTCTTTGATAGAGAGGTTCCTCAATGGGGACAGCCTGAGTCAGCAGATGGTAGGTCTGATTGTTCTCCTCCTTGTTTTTTTTTTGGTTTACAGCTCTGCTGTGGGGCTGTTGTCATATTTCTGCAGACTTTCTCCCCCTGTGGAAAAAGGGGTGTACTTTGTCTTGGCTGAAAATGTCTCTGAACCAGGATTTTGGCTTCCAGCTCCCTGTAGTCGCTGTTCTTGGTTTCACAGTTCAGTGCTCAGTGGTTCTCTCCATGCTCTTTTTGAGTCCTGCCCAGGTGGTGTGTGTTTCTAGGGTCTTTATTCTTATCCCTCACCTCTTCAGTATTAATGGTTGGGTAAAACCATTAAGCTTTCCTTATTCCTGATGAGGGCTGATTGGATTGGAGGCAAACCATGTCAATGGCTCCAGCCCTCCACCCCCACTCGCCCCCCAACACACACACCCCAGCCTTCCTCTTGGTAGGATAGGACTTGGGTGCCCAATGTGCTGGCAAGCTGGTCCAACCCAGCATTCCCAGGGTAGACCCATCCCACTCTGCCCAGCCAGAAAAGGAAGGGGTGGGCAGGGGAGCCAGTAAGTGTGAAGGTGGCTGCCTTGAATGCTGGGCGCTGGAAGCTAGGCCCACTCAGTGCTCACTTGCTGGTCCAACTCAGCGCTCCCCTGGTGGACCTTGGTCCCACCCCACCCCAATGTTATTATTCTCAACTTCCTGAGTGACACTCAAATTCTCTTGACCTCCAAAATTTGAAACTGTGGAACTTCTTTTTGTTTTCTTTTTTTTAATCTCTAAATCCAGACAAATATGTTATGTGGTTTCTTTGTTCATTATATATCACATGTTTTTTTCCTAAAGTTTTGTTTCTATCATAATGGCTCTATTTCAGACCTGCCCATCCTATCACATTAATTTCTCCCTATCTAGAGCCAATAGAACTTTAAACATAGAATTTTATCAGGCATTATGACTTCCTTAACAAAATACAATTTGATATTTTTAAAAATAATTGAATATACCTGGCATATATGTACCTATATATGGTATAAAGGATGATTTATATACATATATATGCTGTTTCACATTGTATAAATATGGCCTTCATTGAATATGGATATATGATAAAATAGTTTCTCTTTAGGTTATTCAGTCCCTTCCAGCTTCTGACACACTTTCAGCTGTATGTCAGACCTATTCAATGTTTTGGCACCAGAATTAGGGCAAAATATAATTGGGATCGAGTGGATAGTAGCACCACAGTAACATAGTGTAGTTGTAAACACCTGGAGCTCCCTCTGCTGGAATATATTGGTAAAGGGTCAGCAGTGAAGGGAAGTCTACCTCCAAAGTGGAAGGAATCTTAAAAAATGAAACATTCCTTGAGATGAAACGATTCTGATATTAATTTTCACAGAAGATTAAAAGGACAGTTTAAAAGAAGAGTAGTAGTCTTTTTTCTTCCCTGAATTTACATAAAATATGTCATTTTCCTTTCTAATTTAGGAAAACTCACCTTATATTAGGAAAAAGCATCAGGTTGATTTAACAGGTTCCTCACCAGAGCAACCTCAGGGAAAAACATAGCATCATTTTAGAAAGTTCAGGACTGAAACTTTATTTGTAAGCTAAACTTTTATTCACTGTAACTTTTGGAAAGTCATTTAACTTCTTTGTACTGTGCATTTCTAATTTTAAAAGTGAAGATGAAAATAATAACCTCAAACTTGTTGATAATGAAAGGTAAACAAGAAGACAAAAACGAACTTTTTAAATTTTTTTTTTTTTTGAGACTAGGTCTCGCTATATTGCCTGGGGTTGTCTTGAACCCGAGGACTCAAGTGATCCCTAGCCTCAGTCTCCCAGGTAGCTGAAACTACAGGTGTGCGCTACCTCACCCAGCAAAAGCAAACTATCAAAGTACATATAACCTCATAGTTAACATCCCAGAACCATCCAGTAGCCATTTTCTCAGATGAAAATGGAATTAGTTCTAGTTATTGCCATCAGGACCTGGTGACATAGTGATCAATAAAGTATGCTTCTTACCCGCCCAGAATTTATAGTCTAATAGCCTACTTGTGGGAGATGCTGTAATAGCAAAAATGGTAACAATAAAATACAGAAAATCCTGTAAAAGAAGAATGTCTTGGAAGACTTTGGAACTATACAAATTTCCAACCTGACTGACAAAGAAATAAAGGGAGATGACTCTAATCAATAGAATCAGAATAAAAAAGTAGTAAGAGACATCTCCAAAACATAGAGCACCATGAGAGACTAAACATCTACATGCCAACAAGTTGAATAAACTAGTAGCAATTCTACTCTTAGCACTCTTATTAATGTACAGAATCCAATTTAGTCCTCACTATAAAAGTCGTAACATAGCCTGTTTCTATCTCACTTTTTAGAAAGAAAACCTGAACTTGGGGAGTTTAAATAGCATGCTTAAGGTTACACAGTTCAGAGAGGGACAGGGTTAGGATTCAAATCCAAGCAGTCCGACATGGATATTCATTCAACTAGTAAGTACATTTGGTTTCTTATCATTATGCAATAAAGTTCCCAAAAAAATAGTAAACAGGAAATGACTTCATAAAAGTGACTCATGGTGACAGAAACTACTGTGCTTTCTAGAGAATATTGGGGAAATCAATCATGCAAAACAGAAAAATAAAACAATTTATTATTGATTCTCCCAGGTTAAGAGAAAGCTTCATGGCACATAGGTTTTTTATTTTATTGTAACATGCAATCCCCAAAGCTTCCATATACTCTTTGAAAGTATGTTTCGAGTTAAGTCTTTGAGTTCTATTTGCAGAACTCAGTAGAATTAGAGATACTTATTTCATTTTGAAGTGGAAGCTGGAAAAAACAGGATGGGGCATTTGGCTCTGACAATTAACAAGGGCTGAATTTCTTTTAACACTGCCAACTCTAGCACTCAGTGAGGCTTATTGCTGAAAACTGCTGTTAATAGTGGGATTCAGTTCTTACTGGTGAGCCTGGCCGAGGTCCACTTTGTTTCTGCACAGAGGGGAGCACTTCAGAGCAGTGAGGGCTAATTCTCTGTCATGCCAAGATTAATCTGGTATGTGTTCACTCATGTTCATTATCAAGAATCTTGAAAAGAAGGTTGTTTCATGTCCCAGAGAGAACTGTTTGGCAGAAAGTATCTGTGTTCAATATAGTATGTTATCTTAAATATGGAAAAATCTTGTGAAGTCATAAATGGGGTATGTAAAATTAGGACAATGCCTAAGTACCAGAGGCTACAGAGACTCTGTTTTCACTCTTATATACTATAATACATTCTCCATACAGCAATCAGAATGAGAATAAGGCCAGAAAAACATTAATAGTGATAAGCAGATCACAGTAGTTTATTTTCCTATTGGATTTCCATTGTACTTGAAACCCAAAGTTCTGCAATCGCATACGAGGTTTTAGAAAATCCAGCCTCTGCTGTATATCTGGGTCAATTTCCTGTTTCTAGAACAAATTGCAAAGAGTTTTTTTTTCTCTGAAAAAACATACAGATAACCTAAGTTTTAAGAAACTTAAGAGACCTGTAAGTCTCAGGTCATCTGTGGATTTTAAATTGGAAAAAAAAAAATCTACTTTAAACAAATTAGGAGACAATTGGAGTAACCTGAACTAGGTGTTTATATTTGTATTAAGAATTATTAATCAGGTGTAATAATGGGATTATAATTGCTTTTAAAGAGAGACCTTATTGTTAAAATCCAGGTGAGTAATACAATATTTGGGATTTGTTTCAAACTAATCCAGTGAGTGGGGAAGAAGTGTAGAGGTATAAATGAAACAAGTTGTCTAAGGAAACCGTGACTGAAGAAAGATGATGAATATATTGGATTTTATCAAATGATTTTCTCTACTATTTCTATGGCAGAGAGACTTTCTGCTTATCTGTCAATTCTATACATTATCTTCAAACACAGAACAACATCATTGTTCTTTTTAATGATACCAAAGCTGAACAGAACCCAGTTCATTGTGATTATTGAAAATTTCTACTCAACTGCTTTCATGTCTAGGTTATTCTCCTTTGTAGTTTTTTTTAAAATGTTCCCACAGTTGTAGACCTTTAAATTTTGTAATTCTCCTATTTTATTGGGTAATCAGTTTTCCACTTTACCTTGGAAAAATTAAGTCATCCATGAAATCTCTTGGCTTCTCATGGTCTTGTCAAAACCCCTCTTTCACTGTACTTTCTCAAATTATGAAATTTTTACTTCTGGGATAAATTTTGCTGTGTATTTTTAAATTTGGTTGATTGCCTACTACATTTAATTGTGTGCATCTCTAACATAATTTAAATAGAATCAAAGTTCAAACTTGAAGATAAGTGTATAATAAAAAAATCATATATTTAAATATGTAAAAAGGATAACAAATTATAAAACTAGAACACAATTCAAAGAATTCTTGAGTCTGTGTCTCCTGAGCTACAATTGTAAACACCCCCCCACCCCAATAAATACTTACGTTTTGGTTAAAAAAAAAAACACCAAAAACTAAACCTACACTTATATGAACAGTTAATCTACAAAGGTGCCAAAAGTACAAATTGGAAAATCTCTTCATCAAATGATGTTGGAAAAGCTGGATAACCACATGCAAAATAATTATCTCAAACCATGTACAAAAATTAAATCAGAATGGACATAAAATTTGAAACTAAAAAGCAGAAGAAAACACAGACAAAATACATTATGATGCTGGCTTTAAGTATGTCTTTGGGAATTTCTCCCCATCATTAAGAGTAACTAAAGAGACGATAAACAAATGGGACATCAAAACAAAAAGATTTTGTGAAACCAAAAAGATGTCTCTGAAAGAAACATAAAGACAAAAGGATATCCTACAGAGTATGATATTCTGTAGGATACCCTACAGAGACTGATATTCAAAAAGAACATACATAACTTGAAAGGAAGAAAACAACTCAATCAAAGTGTAGAAGTGCTAAAGAGACACTTCTCTAAAAAAACATACAGATGGCCTAAAGCACATGATAAAGTGTTCACTATCACTTAACATTGCAAAAAAATGCCAGTTAAAGCCACAAAGAGAAACCATATCATACCTGTAAGAATAGCACATGTCAAAAAAGACCCAAAATAGCAAGTGTTGGATAAGATGTGGGTAAAAGGAGTTCTTGTACATTATTGGTGGGACCATAGACTAGCTCAGTCCCTAGGGAAATAGTGTAGGCATTTCTCAAAATTAAAAATTAAAAAAAAATAGATTTATTTATTTGTAAACAGCAAAACTCATAGGTATCTACCCAAGGAATGCAAAAACTAATTTGAATATATATACATATATATATATTCTTGTGTTCATTGTAGCACTATTTACAATAACCAAGTTACCAAAATAACCTAAGTGCATAACAAGTGATGAACAAACAAAGATGTGGAGTACTACTCAGCGATTAAAATGTATGAGCTCTTCCCATCGGTAACAACCTACATAGAACTGGAGGAGATTATACTAAGTGAAATAAGTCAGGAGGAAAAACACAAATACTAAATGGTTTCCCTCATATGCAGAATATAGAGAAATAAAGCAAAGGGATAGACAAATCTATAGCAAACCCTAGAAATCTGACTGGAGAGCTGAAACTACCAGGAGGGAAGTGGACTCTATAGAATGAAGTATAGAGGATATTCAATGGACAATATTGGATGACTATGGATGATTTGGTGGTGGATGTGGTGTTTTGACATATAATGGGGTGTGGTCTTATACCTCTGAGTCATACCCAGTGTTTTAAACCAATGTTGATTGAATTTAAAAATCATAAAAACTGATTTTTATAGCAGATATGGAAGATAGTCACAGTACTTCCCCAAAAGAAGAAAAAAATGTGGTTGCATCTAGAAAAAAATAAGGGGAAAAAGTTTGCACAGTAGGGAAGTATCTTTGAATTTAGCCTTTGTTTTTAATTTGTTTCCATGTTGATTTAATTTTTGATTTAGCAATCCTTTGTTGAAGTTGGGGTTTCCAAGATGGTGTTTGAAGATTTTTGTAAATTCTAAAACAATAGTCCTTTGTTTGAGAAAGTCAGGGTGTAACTTTATGTTCATCTTTGTATGACCAATATTTGACACATAATAGATGAACAGAAAATATTAGTTTAATATCTCACCATCTTTAATATTCATGAATATTTTTCTTTATTCACTTAGAAACAATTTTTTTGCAATGTGATAATTTATTGTAGAAAAGTGTTGGGAGTGATGGAGCTGGAGAGTTGCAAGTATGTAGGCCATGAACATTCAAAGAGCTGCTGGTGTGAAAAAACTTTGTGTGCTGAGAATCAGAAAAAAAGCAGATTTAACTGGATTGTAGTGACAGAGTAAGAGAGGAAGTTAGATACGTATTCAGAGGTCATATTCTGTCTGACTTTATAAATCATTGTTAAGATTGAGTCTTATGCACAATGGAGTCATTAGGAAAGCAAAATATTTTTTCTTCCCCTTTTCTCATTCTCTCTCCTTTGTAGATAGATTAAAGTAGGACAAAGTGTAATCAGGCAGAATTCTTTCTGCCTCCAGTATGTAAGCATCGTCCTTTATTTTGTATCCTTCTGTTCTTTTTCAGTATGGTGATGCTTTTGTTTTCAAGATAAACTTCATTCACATAGAAACTTATAATGAATGGAGTTAAGAATGCTTAACTCTGACACCAAGTCAGGGGTTAAGAAAAATCCAGGAAAAGCAAGAAGAGTTAAAATATAAAGCAAATAGTATGTTTCTTCTCTAGTCTTTGATTTGGTTTCCTTAGAATAGAATCAATTCATTCTAGAAATCTTATAATACTCTCAAATTTTATAATTCTTAAGAATTTCCTTGACTTATTGTTTGTTGTGACAAAGCCCTACTTCCTGTATTGTCAGCTTCAAACTTCCATTTGTGTTTGGTATTTTCAAGAAGTTTCTTTGGTTTTCTTTTCTTGTCATAACCCATTTTGTTGAGAAAACTAGCAAGGTCTTGATAAGCTGTTAGAAGGGCTATGAGAATGAACCAAAGTCTTAAAAGATTATATTTAAGGTTTATGAGACAAGAGAAAATGAAGACTCCATGAAAAGTGAAGTCAGTACATTTTAAAGAACATTACAATTAGGATGTTTTTAACTTAGTCAAATATTTTAGTATTTAGTAATATTTTAATATTAAATATCTGGAAAATTCTATAGGACACCTTTGTAGAATTGAATATTTGGAATATTTTGGCAAATAAACACGTAGGTTTTTTTAGGAGTGAAATATATTTTGACAAGATTTTATACTTTTAATTATGAATCAATGAACAATAAACATGCTGAAACTATAGAGAACTGCAAACAGTTTGCAATAGTGTTTGTTAACGCTCAATCGTATTATCAAGACTTAAATGAAATGGTAATGCTTAATGAAGGTGTAGGAAAACAAGACATGCACTTAAACACTATCAATTGAGAAATCACTACAACATTTTAGGAAGCACTTTAGTATTATAGATTAAAAATTTAATGTACCTATTCTTTGATCTAACAATTCTACTTCTGGGACTTTATACTGTAAGTGTTCTTCACAGACATATTGTTTGTCAAGGCATAGTAGAGAGACAGATCAAGTAATTTTCAATAGCAAGCTGGGTAAATAGTGGTATATAAACTTAATAGAATAACCTGCAGTGGCTGAAGAAAATGAAGTTCAGATATGGTATTATGCCTGCTCTCTATTTTTGAATTGAAAAGAACTGTGTCTGAATGTGATGTTGTATGTGTAAGAGTAATAATTACTAGTATATAGTTGGATTTACATAGATGCTGCTGCTGCTTAGTGAGACCTACTCTGGATTCCCTGTTTAAAATTTCACCTCACCCAACTTTGCATTTCTAAACATACTTTGTTCCACTTAACATGGTTTTTCCATAGCATTTCGTACCATCTAATATTCCACCTCAGCATTTATGGCTTTTCTACCACTACAATATAAAGTCTATGAGAAAAAGGATATTTGTTCATGGAGTTCCCAAGAATCTGGGTAAGGCATAGCCTGGCATAAGTAGGCACTCAATAAATATTTGTAGGATAATGAATGGATGGGAGGGTTCCAGGGGAGTAAGATTGAAAAGAGGGTGCTTTTACTTTGTTTTAAAATTTTTTTATTGCTAGAATTTTTATGTGACTATGTCTTACATTTGTTAGTTAAAATATATATAACAGAATTATAAATTTTGTATTTAGTTTTGAATAGGTTTTTACAGAAGTATAGTATCACTGATCTTTTAAATTATTAGAGCCTGAGTTTATACTTACTAAGAAAATGAAAGATGTGTTGAATATGATCGTAACTATCATAAAAACCTAGCCTGAAGTCAAACATAACTAATAATAGAACCCAGGTTTCAGTTACATAAAGGAAATTTAGTTATAGTCCAAATGTCTCTAACATGTATGAATGACCTCATTTATATCTTCTGCCTCATACAACCACTAGTAACTTTCATGTAAGGACTGAATCTTATATCATTTTAGAGTCTTTAAGGCATGGTCAAAGTTATTCTGGCAGTTCTCTGCTGATCCTTAAGTAATCTTCCTTCCTTTACACATGTATACTGAACAGAGAGTATGAATTTTCCTGAGTAATGCAAATTTTCTTGGACCAGTTATTCCTCATAAAATTCTCAAAATGTCCAAGAAATCCCAGAATTTCTCATCTAAGTTACATCTAAATATTCCTGTAGCTCTGAGATGGGTACAGACATACTTTATAACTTTTGAAAATAGGAAAGAACATGTCATTTTAGAAAGCATGATCTCTTAGGTAAACATTTGGTATCTGGAACTCTGGTTTATAACTAATAGTATTCCCTTGAGTAACCTCTCCAAATATCTGCTTCATTTTCTATAAATCTTTAGGTTTTAAAACTCACTTGAAGCAAAGTTGAGGCCTAATGAAATAATGTAAATAAACTTCTTACAACATTGTCTAGTACATAGAAGCTTAATAAATGGCCTCTTTTGCTCTTTTTTCAAGAAATAACAAGAAAAATAGAGCAGTTTATTTGCGTGATGAGCCTCTCATTCATTCTTCTCTGTACTGTTGTTTAACTTTTCCTATCTGCTTATTTTGTTCACCTGCAGACCGGAATACAAGTTGCTCAAAGAAGTTATAGTTAATTTAATATTGTTTCCTGTACTTAGAACGGTAATGGGGGTAATAAATCATTAATGATTAAGCAAAATGAAACAAGATGTTTTACTTTTGCATTTGCATATCAAGAACTACATTGAGTTATTAACACTAACAATGTCTGTCGAACACCGGTGCTTTTAAAACTCATATTGTTAAACACATTTATGAGAGCCTAGTATGTACCAAGCTCTGTTCTAGGTACAAGAGAGTATTGACAGTTGGAAAGAGAAAATTTTTAAATACTGGTTTGCACTATGAGATTAATCATATCAATTGTATTCTGTAATTTTTGTTAATATAAATAGTAACATTTTCAACCATTTGCTGCAGTTCTGTCATGTTTTGTAGTAAGACCAATTAACTTGACACTGTGTGTGCTTGGCATTAAAAACAGGATAAGAATTCTATTTTCAAAAGGGGCATAGTAAAACTGTTAGATTCTCTGCCAAAGCAATGTTCCTTCAGACTTTAACTTCCCAAGGAGACAATTAGTTACATTCTAAGCAGAAGCTTGCCCAGAGAGTGGGCTGCAAGCCGTGGGCAGCCTGCTGGATTAATTTTAAGCAAGATCTTTGTGGTTTTTATTATATTAATTAGTATATTGGCAAGATCAATGAGGTTTTTAAATCAGTAGGGGTTTTGCTGATCCCTTAATTTACAGTTTGCAATGACTCTTGTTTTTGTTTTATTCTTTCACAGCTTCACGTAATTCTAAGCCTTAAAGGAGTGATGTATGAGGATGGATGGTGACTGTGGTGAGTAAGGCAAAATGCATTTTCCCTATGGTACCTCTCTGAAGGTGGGCAGCTGGTCTTGTTTTTCACACATTGGCATTTAGTTCTAGAAATGAGCTAAGAAAGATGACACTACTTTGTACTTTTTAAGAATTTATTATTATTTTTTTGAGACTCGGTCTCGCTATTTTTGCCTGTGGAACCACAGGTTCTTGTTGCCCATGGTACCACGGACTCAAGCAATCCCCAGCCTCAGCTTCTCAGGTAGCTGGGATTAACAGCGTGCGCCACCACGCCCAGCTATTTTTTGGGACTAGGTCTTGCTATGTTGTCCCAAGCGGGACTCGAACCACGATCCCAAGCCCCAGCCACTCAGAATATGGGCAGGGAACTAAGGAAACTGTTAGGGCAGAAGTCCTAGAATGAGGAATTATCTACTGAAAACAGCGCATTAGATGTAGCTTTCTATTAATCTAAACTAATAGAACAAAAAGACCATGATCCCCAGATACTGCTTCTGGCTCATCAGCTATGTTGATGCCAGGAGATTATGCCTGCCCCACTCATCTGTGCATTCCCTTCTGCTGGCCTGCTTTCTTTGAATTTTGTCTTTCCTTGCTTCTCAGTAAAAGCCAGACCAACCTATGATTCTGGGGCTGCACTGCTATCTATCCCTCCGGAGGGAGTCATGGTGCAGTCCCTCCAGGCTTCTCATTGTCCAACCTGTTTGGACTCTTAAAATCAGGTCGAAAAGGAGGGAAATGCCTCCAACTTACAAGCCCCCGGTCTGTATCACCTGCGTGTAGCAGTTGCCACTCAAAATGCATTTTAACATGGGATTTTATTAACAAGCAAGTTCAATAAGGAAAACAAAAAGTCCTTGAAGCCACAAATGGCAGTTATCTTACCCCAGTCACCACTCTCAGTCCCAAAGGTCCCAAAGACACAGTCCAAGATGGTGCCCCTTTGCCCCTCCAAACCTCAGAGGTTGGCACTCTGCAAAGTCCAGTCTTTCTCTGGCATCTTCTCTTTTCTTCTTCTCTCTCCAGTATCCCGAACTCCTCTGCTTCTTCAAGGTGCTTCAAACTTTTTCCACAATTGCTGATGCATAAATCAGCTTTCCAAATTCCTGGTCATTGCCAGGCACCAGCTTTCCAGGCCACCTTGCTGCGGCGTCACACTCTCCACTCTGGCCACTCTTCCATTGGCCATCATGGCTCCTTGCCACCACCAGCTCTCTCTTCCATGGGGCTTCTGCCCAGCCTGGTCACTCAGACTACTTTTTACCCACCTGCCTTTCTCTTCTTTCCTCTCCAGAAGACTCTGCTCCCATGTCCTGCAGGTGCCAAAATCTCATAGCTATCAGCTTCATGTCATTCTGCTTCTTGTGCAAATCCTCCCTCAGCTGCTTCCTCTGACAGTTTTTAACTGCCATGAGTTTTTAACTGCCAGGTTCCCAAGGGTGGGGAGGAGTACCCAGTTTCAACTGAGGAATCTTTTCTCATCCCATACCACATATCATAATGTGGCAGAAAATCAAAGCTAAGAATACAGAAAAGTTATTTGAATTACTGCTATAAAATACCCAAATTATTTTTCCAGCAAATTTTTTTGATAAAAAATGTGTAAACACATGTATAAATAAATACATATTACATATGAGTAGAACATGATAAATACCCAATTAACTTGAGTTATCATTATTTGATAATTGGGACAACTTTGATATTTACTACTTTTATATACACATATATATTGCATATCTTTATATTCCCTGGGGTCCACCCATCACCTCTCCTCCCTGTCTGCTCCCACTCATCCCAGCACCCCCTCATTTCCCCCCCCCACCATGTTGTTGTGTACTTAGTTTGGTTGTTAGCTTGTTTTGACTTTTCTTTCTTTCTTTTTTTTTTTTTTTTTTGACTTTTCCTCCTGGTCTTTTGTTTGTTTCTCCTAGGTCCCATTGTTAGTGAAACCATTTGGTTTCTGTCTTTTTCTTTCTGACTTGTTTCTTCTAATATGATTTCTTCTAGGTACATCCATGTTACCATAAATTCATCAAATTTGTCATTTTTAATTGATGAGTAATCATCCACTGTGTATATATACCACATCTTTTCCATTCATTCATCTGTTTTTGGACATTTGAGTTGTTTCCATGTCCTTGCAATTATAAATAGTGCTGCAATAAACATTCAAGTACAGGTGTCCATTTGTACCCACATTGAGGTCTACTTTGGGTAGATTCCCAAAAGTGTGATTTCTGGGTCAAATGGTAGTTCCATTTTCATTAGTTTGAGGATCCTCCACACTGCTTTCCATAGTGACTGGACTAGTTTACATTCCCACCAGCAGTGTAAGAGTGTTCCTTTCTCTCCACATCCCAGCCAGCACTTGTTGTTGCTCATTGTTTTGATGTGGGCCGTTCTTACTGGTGTAAGGTGGTATCTCATTGTGGTTTTGATTTTCATTTCCCTGATTGCTAATGACATTGAGAAGTTTTTCATGTGCCTGTTGGGCATTTTAAAAATACCCAAATTATAAATGAACAGAAAGAATGACCTTCAAGTTTTAGTTAATGCATCTTGAAAAAAAAATCACCTGTTGTTTGTAAAAATGAATTTAATATACCCTTTTCTGAGCATTCTCTTTTTTTGTTAAGGAAATGAAACTGAAAAGAGCATATGACACTTGACTTTTTATATTCAGAAAGGCAGAGCTGGAAGAATGACCACTGGCACTTTAAAAGAGGAGGTGGGTGGATGCTGGGGTTGGGGTAAGTGACCCAAGCAGAGAGCACTATGGAGCTTTTCTAAAGTGATTTTCTGCAAACGAAAGAAATTGCAGCATACATTAGGGGCATTGAGACATCACCCAGTAGCTCTGACTAGAGAGGGTTAAAAATACTCACTTTGGGAGGACAAGATGGAAATGCTTGGATCTGAGGTTAGACCATCACTTTTTATCACTTGCTCTTCTCAAACCCAGGAGCCCTGTACTAGTTCCCCCCCTCCCTGTGCTCAGCCCCCACCTGGGCCCAACCCAGGTCTGCTCTTGAGTGTTCACCTGCAAGCACAAAAGAGCGGCTCTCAGCTCACAGTGTGCAGCGCAACACCTCTGAAGAGAGCCCCAAAGAAGCAACGTGAGCAGGAATCGTGGGCAACCAACCTGGGGGCATGGACACCCACGTGCTAGCGAGTGAGGGTGGGATATCTCACAAACACACAAAAATTAACTCGGTGTGACTTAATACAACCAGAAACTCTCAGCTCCGGAAGCAGAACATAAAGGAACAGGGCATGAGCACAGATTCAGAAAGGACTTCCTTATCTTGCTTTCCTTTAAATAAAAATCTTTGTTTCTATTTTTGTGAAATTTCCTTGACTTTCTCTTCTAAACCATTTGCTCTATTTCTGGTATTTGTATTAGTATGTTTAACTCCCAAGATGTCTCCTTTTGTTTCTGTTTTTATGAAATTATACATTCCTTGGTTTAAGAATACCATATATCATGTCTGATATCTTCAGTTTTTGAGGATATCACTGCACTATTTTTGCTTGTTTTGCCTTAATTTCCTCAAACGTTTGGTGCAAAGATTGGATTGCTTCTTTTTGACTTACAACTCGGATTCTGTTATTAGTACCTAACCAGCTCACAGAAATTGTCAGTAGAGCTTCAATCTGAGTGGATATTTAGATGGCAGATCATTTTCCTTCCTCCAGGAGGCGCTGTCTACAATGAATCAGTCGGCACCCCTGATCTCCAAGAAGGAAATGAAAAGAGGGGTAGCCAGAGGTTCAGATGAGAAAACCTATGGTTTCCTTCAATAACCTAAAAAAAAAAAAAAAAAGAAAAAGAAAAAAAGTCTATGGTAGTGACCTTTCACTTGTAATACAATTTCCTCATATATACATAATAGAATAGATCATACATTAATAAGTCAAATAGTGCTAAAGACTTGTAATGTGTGTCCGTCTCCACCTTTTCTTCTTTCAGGTATTTTGTATTTATACGCTTACTTTAAGGGAAAGGGGGGTACATATAATTTTCTCTTGATTAATTAATTTTAGATATCATCTTTCTTCTGTCTGTGTTAGTCTAGACCTTTCAAGAAGCAGACACAAAGACAGAAATCTTATTGGGGAAAATACCTGTGAGGAAAAATGGAGAGTGACTCCAGGGAAAGATTGGAAATGCTATCAGATTGCCTGTAGTTCTGACAGAAGGCAGGGAGGATAGATGGAATCACCTTTTTTTTTTTTTTTTTTTTTTTTTTTTTTTGAGACTAGGTCTCGCTATTTTTGCCTTTGGAACCACAGGCTCACGTTGCCCAGGGTACCATGGACTCAAGCAATCCCCAGCCTCAGCTTCCCAGGTAGCTGGGATTACAGGAGCGTGCCACCATGCCCAACTATTTTTTGGGACTAGGTCTCGCTATGTTGCCCCGAGCGGGGCTCGGAACCGCGATCCATAGCCCCAGCCGCTTCATAAGCTTGAAGCTAACAGGCACGGCCACGGTGCCCAGCACATGGAATCACCTTTGCCTACAGAGGACTTCTAAGGAAGCTACAGTCAGTGAACTAAGCACTGGAGAAAGCACCTATCTCCTAGCAACAAGCCTGTCTCTTAGTTAGTGACTGTGAGAAACCCATGGGAAATATAACCTCTGCATAAATGTGCGAATGGATTTCAGATCTCAGCCTCTGGACCTGTCAAGCAGATACACTCTCTGCCCCTGAGTTTTGAGACAGTGCAGTCTCATGTGTGCCACCATAGACAGCCCAACTGGTGAAGATTTTACCTCCTTTACAAAACCCCATTTCTCTTTCCTTCTCCCCTCCAATGTATTTAGACCCCAATTTTGGTTAAACCCATATTCAGTGCTTTTATTATGATTACTATGTAAAATTTACACATAGCTGAGCTAGAGAATTTATTATATTTTTATGAACATTTTGCTTTTCCTCGAGATTATAAATGCCTTATTTTCTCCAAATTGCTAATGTTTTCTTTGAACTTAAAGCTAACATTCCTTATAGTTTCTAATAGCTTTATAAAATACTTCTTAATATAAATTTCCACATAGTGACCTTTAGCAACCAACCTGCCAAGTTTAGCCATGAACTAGTGAATATTTAACAGCCAGCTCTCCTGCTTGGAGGGGGATGAGGTGAACTTACCTTGATTTTTAACTTTTCCTCCTCTGGATTGCGTTAATAATAGTACCATGGCAGATTTCAAATTACCAATGTAATGTCACTGAATGAAAAGTTGGAGAGAGAAGATGCTCACAGTCAGCTCTTATGAGCCTGCACAAGTTGACTTGAGGGTAGCTCTGGGTAAGTCTCAACCCTGTCATACTGCTGAGATGAGACTCCCTGGGACCTCTCTTCATCCTGCTGCAGTCTAGATTTATTGTTCTCTAGGTCTGCAGTAACTTCACCTCTCCTGTATTTCTGCTTTCCTTCGTTTTTTTTTTTTTTTTTAAGTAATAAGAGTTTATTACTGTCTAGGAGCAAAATGCAAAAATTTTAATTGTTATATTTTTATTTCTTGATTTTAATATTGCTTCAATGAAGACATTGAAAATTAATTTGAAAGAACATTTCATTCAAAAAACACCATTATGATTATTATTGCATTTGGACATACATTCTAAAAATATAATGAAATTTCTCTTTATTTCATTCACTTGTGCATACTGATAAAACATTTCAGAATGAAACAAATTGTACACTTTCCTCTGCTTTTAAAACTAGTTTCTATTTTCTACAGGTATTGCTCTGGCTTACCACCTCAGTTTGTTGAAGCAAACTTAGTTGCTTTCTGACAAACCCCCATTTTCTTTCTTTCTTTTTTTTTTTTTTTTTTGCATTTACATTGGTACCATTCATTTTCAGTTGATATACCAATATTCTTGGACAGGGGGTAAACCAAGTGCAGGGCCACAGGTTCCTGGTGATTTGGGGCAAGGGATAAAGGGATCTTGGAGCCATCGGGTAGGGTGAATGAGTTGGTCAGGCTTTTTCCTCCACTGACCGCCTGTGGAATTTTACTCTCCCCATGATTCTACATGCCTGAGCCTAATGGGTGTGCGCATGTGTGAGTGGGTACACCTGGGCCCAGGAGGGGGTGATAAAAGGGTAGCATTGTCCTGGGAGGGGAGCATGAGAGAGCAGGGAGAGAGAATATGCCGGATAGAGAGGTCAGAGAGTTTCTGGGGGCTATTGGGGACTCACCCACCTCCCTACCACCCTAGTCCTGCCCTGCTGGGTGTCTCTTTGTAACTGCTAGAACCATTAAAGAACCTACCAAGTGGCTGATGCTTATGCCACAACTGGGTACAGGAACAGGGTGGTTGCACTATATCTCAGTAGATTTCACAGATCTTTAATAGTGAATCAGGTGACCAGATCCAGACAGACCAGCAGTCAGGAAAACTGGGCATGAGGAAGTCAGGGAGGATGAAAGGCAGCAGCAACCCAACACCCCAACCCTGTGATCTCCCCATCTCCCTCTGATCTTCCTCCCCCTCTCCACTTTTCCCCTCTCTCTCCCCTCTCTCCTGTACTCTCTCAGCAATCTCATAGTTGCATGTGCTCTATGCTCTCACTCCCAAGTGCTTTTTAAAATAACATATATCATTTATGAGCAACAAAAGTGGTAGGAAAGCAAAGCCACAGGTGGTGGTGGTAGAGGTGAAAAACAGCCTGAGCCACTCTATTTCCCTTACACTTCTATTGTCCAAAAAGCCCCAGAGAGCTCTAGAACCTCCAATAATATCTGTAAGATCTAGCTGTTGCCATCCATACCCGTACTTCCTTTTTTAATTTATTTTTTATTAAATAATTTATTTATACATAAATTTCATATTTTTGTAATCCCTGGGGTTCATCCCCCACCTTCCCTCCCTGACCGTTCTCTCCCTGTCCTGCCCACCCAGCTGCGTACTTCAATTTGGTTGTTAGCTAGTTTTGACTTTTCCTCATGGCTTTTTGTTTACTTTTTCCTATAGCTAATATGATTTCTTCTAAGTACATTCATGTTACCATAAAATCACCAAATTTGTCATTTTTTAATTGATGAGTAATATTCCATTGTGTATATATACCACATCTTTTTCAGTCATCTGTTTTGGGGCATTTGGGCCATTTGTACTGTTTATAATAGCAATTATAAACAGTGCTGCAGTAAACATCTGAGCACAGGTGCCCTTTGTACAAGCATTGATATCTCTTTTGGGTAGATTCCCAAGAGAGCAATTGCTGGATCAAATGGTAATTCCATTTTCATTAGTTTCCTCCACACAGCTTTCCATAGTGGCTGGACCAGTATACATTCCCACCAGCAGTGTAAGAGTGTTCTTTTCTCCCACATCCCCTGCAGCACTTCTTGTTGCCAGTTTTTTTGGATGTGGGCCATTCTTACTGGTGTAAGGTCATACTCTTACTTCTTAAAGGAGAATCACAGAGACTCAGAGATTAGAAATTAAAGTTTTGGCTGGTGTTAGTCCTATGTTTTTAATAAGCTTTCCATATATTCCAAACACAATTTCAATTTTCAGTTCCCTTATTTCAATAATATGCAACAACAAATGACCTTTTAGACTGCTCTGGCAAATTTTCACAATACTTTGAGAAAAATGGGAAAATTCTATTAACAAATTCAAAAGTATCGATACCATATCTTTGTATGATTTGTTTTAATATGATTAATATTAAATTAATATACTTAATTATAAAAAACATTCCTTTCCCTCTGTCTTTTACATTCTTTGTCCAGTGTTAAGTAGTCAGCTAGTTTCTTTTTCTGTTTTAGTTTTTATTTTTGGAGTTCAGACAGAACACTTCTGGAACCAATGATTTGTGAAAGCACAAACTACAAAACCGAATTTATTTGTGGAGTTCAAACCTCATACTCTGAGCTTCAAGAGATTCTTTTTTTTTTTTTTTTTGCAATGCATAATGTTAGGAAATTAAGAAAAGGGTTGGAAGTACATAGGATCTGCTGTTGGTGAACATAAGAGCTACACAAGAGATAAATGAGGACATTCAGAATATTACTGCACTATTGGGAGACAGAGTTTAGAGAAATCATGCATATGTTGATGCTCATAGAAGTATCCTGTCTGCCCTCTTCAGTGACGCTGTCTGCTTGATCTCAAATTGCTATTTTTCACTGTGTATTCCTCAGTATTCTGTATTCATGTTTCAGAATAGAAGACTACTTTGGAAAGTAGTCTTAAACCATCTTTGTGAAAATAATTTCTCTTTATATTTATTCCCCAAAAGTTAGTTTTGTCCACAGTTAATGTAAAGACGTGAACTATAGGAAAGAATAATGACCTTTTAAACATGTTTATGTACATTTATAAGCTTTGAGAAACATGGAATGAAAAATGCATCTGACTATTAAAATCACATTAGTATACTTGAGAAGTTCAAAAACAAGTAATTAGTCTTGTTTGTTTGACAACTGCTAAGACCAAATCAGTGTTTCTCATATTAAAGGATTGAAAAATGTGAAATAAAATTTTGAAGCATTGACTCTATACTTAGATCCATGCCATTAAGGTACATATATCTCTGGCAAGAGCTCGTTTATTCATTTCATTTTGGTTTTGTGGCCAACGACTGCTTCAAATTGAATATTCTGTACATGATTTATAGCCATTAAAGCTCGTTCAGGAAGAAATCTGTATGAGAGAAAAAGAAAAGGAAATCTTTTCAATTTAAAATTATTTAGTGAATTGTAAAGCTGTACTCCTGAAATTATATACTTTTGTAAATCAATGATAAACAAACTTTGCTTAAAATAATTATTGATACCTGAGGGTTTTTTTTTTTTTTTGATTAGCTAAAACTATCCCCAAAGCTATCTCATCTGTATTTAATTTTCCTCTCCTCTTCCTTTCTTTCCTGGCATTCATTCATTCTCTTTCTTTTTTTGTGTGCCTTTAAAAACTCATTTTTCAAACTATAATGAAATTCTCAAATTTCAAATATAATATAAATATAACTCATTTTCAAATATAATGAAAGCACTATTGCATACCAACCTTTCTCTCCTCTCATATAAATAAAATCTTGTATTAGTAAACATCTAACACTTAAAGTATAAAAATAAAACCTTGAAACTGTTGAGGAAATCAATTAATCCCTGTACCGGAGCTCACAAACACCACAGAATCCATTCATCCACCCATCCTTTTCCCTCTCCTTCAATATTCACTAAATATCTATTCTGAATTCTATCATAAAGTAAACTAAAGTACTTTTAAAAAATAGTTACTGCCATAAGTTGAGCTTATTGTTTAACTGAAGGGCTGAGATGACTATCTTGAAACAATTGTTGAAAAATACCATCATTTCTAACTCAGGACTGTAACTGAGGAGGGTTGATGTGGACTGGAATAGTGAAGAAAACTCTGAAAGAACAGCTGTGTGATCAAAGATAGTAAGATTTGAGAAGGCAGGAAATTGGAAGAGTATGAGTGAATGTAAGGGGGATAGACATAAGACAATCAGCTTGTTAACTAGTGCAAGATTTACATTCCTGTCTTGGAGGGTGTGGGCATGGGATATGGAGGAATAAGCAAAGGGGCAGGAAAGATGTAGTTAAGAAAAAGACAAAGACAATAAGAGAACATGTGCAGGGCTTTTAACTATTCTCTCAAAGAAACCTCCAGGTTAATACTTGCATTTGCTCACTAAATTTAGCTCCTTTTTCTGATCAGACACTAAAGGCATAAAGTACAAGGCAGTGTTGGCTGGGCTGTGAGGATAGTGGCTCCAGTGGGACCATGGCCAGGCTCTTGGATGTGTAATGGAGCCTATGAATTTTGAAGATGTATGAAGGTTGGGGTAAATCTTTCCCCAAAAATAGTCAGTGGGGATGACAAGGGAAAAAGAAAAACAACATATAATGAGGTAACTGCCTACTAGTTCTAATCCTTAGTTGTGGTTTTAAAAAATTCACCTTTTGCTCAAAGGCATATCATGAAACATTTTGTGAAGAAAATGAATTAGTCAAAAAAGAAAATGAAGCAAATGGTCAAGTAAATTCATCTTGATAGGGTGTACCCCCCCCCCCACTGTCTCCTGTTTAAGATTGCAGGTTTCAAGGACAGGTAATGTTAAAATGGGAGAATGACCTTAGCTGGAATTTCCCTTCAGGGGGATGCAGGGGGAAGAAAGAAGTGTAACAGATTTCCTGGAAGGCGGGAAATCAGGGTATATAAAGGGTATGCAAACAAAGAGAGGGAATTCGATGCAGATTCCAATATGGAGAGAGGATAGAGAGGAGAGATGGGAATTAGCCATCTTGTAAAGATGTGAGTCATGTGAGCTTGGCCATGTGGCCACCGAGGGCCTGCAACCCTC
>PVHY01013478.1:23771-41347 GCA_004024945.1 Uropsilus gracilis | reverse complement strand
ACCTTGGCTGCAAGTGAGGCAGGGAGAGCTATATATTTTTATATATCAGACCCAGGAATAGATATCTATCTGCAAGCTGTATGTAACATTACCTTCTATTATATTTTTATCTCAGCTCTGTAAACCACAATCTTTGGCCAGGCACGGTGGCTCGTTCCTGTAAGCTTCAGCCTATGAAGCGGCAGGGGCTAGGGATCGCAGTTCGAGTCCCACCTGGGGCCTGTAGCGAGACCTAGTTCCAAAAAAATAGCTGGGCATGGTGGCGCATGCCTGTAATCCCAGCTACCTGGGAAGCTGAGGCTGGGGATGCTTGAGTCTGTGGTACCCCGGGCAACGAGAGCCTGAGGTTCCATGGGCAAAAATAGTGAGACCTAGTCTCAAAAAAAAAAAAAAAAAAAAAAAACCACAATCTCTGATTCTAGAATTAAGAGCCAGTTAAGCCTCAATGCCCCCTCAAGCCATAGCTGCAAAAGAAAAGGAGAAGTTTCTGCCCCCCAGAAATGCTCCATATCCGGGCAGGCGTGGAGGCGCTTGTCTTTAATCCCAGCCTAGGAAGGGAAGCCAAGACTAGGAATCACTTGAGTCCACATGCTTGAGACCTGCCTGGGGCAACATAGGGAGACCTAGTCTCAAAAAATAGCTGGGCATGGTGGCGCACGCCTGTAATTCCAGCTACCTAGGAGGGTGAGGCTGGGGATCGCTTGAGTCCGTGCTACCCCGGACAATATGAGTCTGCAGTTCCCCATGCAACATAGCAAGACCTAGTCTCAAAAAAAAAATAGTTCCATATCATTGAACTCATGACTTTCAGGCCCAGGGGACTTGCTATTTTACCCCTCCCCTCAGTGACCAACTGCTAGGGACACCTGGATCCCTGCTAGGATACCCCCAGCTCAGCACTCCTACAGGTTAAATTTCCTGCAGGGAAGGGTATGGGGATGGACCTATCCTAGCCCTGTTCATGATCCCTGGAAAGCATATGTGCATATTACGAGGTGACGATAGACAGGTAGGAATTTGCAGTCAAGGAAGATGTGTATGCATGTGTGTGTGTGCGCGTGTGTGTTTAAAGGTGGTGGGTAAGGGGTGCCAGGGGTGCAGATCATTCACAGGAAGGGCTTGCACCTTTTGGTGAGAAGGAGAAGGACCTGCTGGCCCCAACCCCAATCTGATGCCACGGCATAGTCATTGTGATAAGGACAAATGGCATTTCTTTGCGCCACACAAACACACCAGTGATTCATAGATCTGCCATCTCCAGAGAGCAAAGAACTAAAGCTAGTGAAAGATTGGAACTGATTCAGGGTACAATCCCTGCCCCTCTTGTCCCTCTCTTAGGACTTTCTGATGCCCTAACTTCCTGTCTGGGATTAGTAATCCGTCCTAAGGAGGCCAGAAATGGAAAGCAAACCTGTGGGGGTGGGAGGGAATGAAGCCTGGCTCATCCTCAACTCCTCACAGCCGCAATCAGATGTGCATTGGGAATCCTGATGCTCCAGGTCCCTCCCTGATGGGCTCCAGATGTGCTTACATCTGGGAAGGCCATCCCAGGAAACTGACGTTCCCGCTCTCAGTTCCCACCCCTTGGCTTTCTCCTCCAGCATCCAGGCCTTTAAGCCCAGAAGCTCCAGGCACTCCTTTCTTCTTCAGAGGTAGGTGAACTGTAACAAAGCCCGGGAGCAGTGGGGAGGACAGACAGTAATGAAGCAAGGGGTGGAGCAGGGTGCTGGTGAGCAAATAAAATGAGATCAATGTTTAGGACACCCAGAGGTCTTATTCCTCTTTAATTCCTTATCTGGGGTTGTTACATTTTGCCACAGAGTTCTGATGCCTCAAAAATTCCTGATGCAAGAAAAAAGAACAACAAAAAGAACAGGAAAACTGGAAACGGTTGGGAAGAGAGGACCCTAGTTGGGTGAGGGGTAAGTCCCTCCCATTGATCTGTTAGTTTTGAACCCCTGGGTCTTATACTTTTTAGCTTAGGGTATTCTTAACCCTCCTCTGTCCCATCAGTGTCCTTCCCATAGCCTTTGTCCCTCTGTCTTTCCCCAACCTAGTCCAGCCTTAAAGAAAAACTCCCACTTTCATCTCTCCAGAGATTATCTGGGCACAATCTCAATCTTCTGAAGCACCAACAGATCCCAAGAATATTATCTCCCAGGACTGGTCCTGTCACCAGGGCAAACTTCCCTTTCTACTTCTCCTATACTCTGAGCAAAATGTAGATGGAAAAGGAAGGGGTGTCTGGGTTTATTTTAGCTTTGCAGTATGGGGGAAGGGTTTCTTCTGGGTCAGACAGGGAGTGGGGGTGGCGGATGGTGACTCACAGATGATGGAGCCATCAGTTTCCCCAGGAGAGACCTGAGTCAGGACAGCAACAGAGCCCAAGATTTATGATGAACGGCTCCTGTACTTTCCCATTTCTTCCTCATAAGATACACTCAAAGCAATACTCCAACTTCCTCAAGTTCTGGACTTAAACTCCTGGTATTGTCAGTTGGGAAGTTTTATTCACAAAGACCTCATTCTACCTAAACCACCCAACCTGACTGTTAGGTTACAAGCCCAACAGACTTCAATTCATGGAAGTCAGAACTTCCAGCTCTGAGAACATAAAAGGAGAAACTGAGTCTAGTCTAAGAGAAATCATAAACATACACATGAAACATACACATCTGTTCAATTTCAAAGGATATACGCTCAATCTTTCCCAGCTCCCTAGCAACAATGGATCTAAGTTACAGATCCCTGGTCTAGAATGTTCCCTTTCCAGGAGCACAGTTTATAGGGCTAAACAAACTAATAATGGGAAATGCTAGGATTTGAGGATCACTGGCGGTTGTGTTAGGGTTCCACCTCTGACCATTTCTTGCTTTTTTTTTTTTTTTTTTTTGAGACTAGGTTTCACTAAGTTGCCCCCAGGGAACCACAGAATCAAGTAGTTGCCTGCGGTACCACGGACTCAAGTAATCCCCAACCTCAGCCTCACAGGTAGCTGGGATTACAGGCACCCACCACAGTGCCCAGCTGATTTTTCGAGACCAGATCTTGCTATGTTGCCCAGGGTAGTCTTGCCTGGGGTAGTCTCAAAGGGGTAGTCTTGAACCTGCAAACTCAAGCGATCCCAACCCTCTTGCCTTCCAGCGCTTGAACAACAGGCACGCACCACCATACCTGGCTCCTTTCTTGCTGTTTATCTTGGCTTAGTCACTTCACTCTCTGAGACTCAGTTTCCTGTTAAAAGAGGATTTTAACTCCTTCAGTGCTGGATAACTAGGAAGATTAAATGAGATACAGACAGCTTGACGGTCAAGCCCAGGGTATAAAATATGCTAAATAAATTATATATGGATACCCTCCACCTCTCTCCCATGCTGTTGAAACTCACCATGCATGGGTCCTGGTATTAGATTTTTTATCTCTTTCCTGAAATCTATGGAAACTTATTCTCTGGTTCTAAATCTTCAGCCTCAGGCAAGCAGACTGGTGACAAAAGCAGACTAGTGAGTATCTTGTTCTTGCCCTTCACCCCTTCTACCTCTCTGTTTTTTTTTTTGTTTGTTTTTGTTTTGTTTTTGTGTTTGTTTTTTTTAAACTGGGTCTCACTATTTTTGCCTGTGGAACCTCAGACTCTCATTGCCCGGGGTACCACAGACTCAAGCAATCCCCAGCCTCAGCTTCCCAGGTAGCTGGGATTACAGGCATGCACCACCACGCCCAGCTATTTTTTGGAACTAGGTCTCGCTACGGGTGCTACGGGCCCCAGGCGGGACTCGAACCGCGATCCCTAGCCCCTGCCGCTTCATAGGCTGAAGCTTACAGGCACAAGCCACCGTGCCCAGCTATCTCTCTGTTTAGGGGGCCATGATTAGTAGTAGTCATCAGAGCAAATCATTCCTGTTGAGTGGTGAAGGAACACAGAGTAGTACCAAAAAGGTCAGATCTGAGAGAGCAAAGAGAGACACTTGGCGACACATCAGCTGGATCAGAGAGAAGCTGAAATACACAACACCAAAAAAACTAAGAAGAAACAGAGCTGTAAGGTTCGGCTCACCACAGACTAGTTTGCTACATGACTTTGGACAAGTCACTTCACCATCTACCCATTACCTCTGAGAGGACTGGACTAATGACCTCCAAAACCCCTTGAGGCTGCCCAATTTTCAGTCCTGGGGGACTGTGCTGAAGCAGCTCTAACCAAAAGTGAACCCCAAGTTTAGGATTGACAGAGACCAGAGGAGAGCACTGGGTGAAGGCAGGCACAGGCGCTGTGAGAGGGAAAGCAGAAGGTGTTGGGGCCACTGGGAGAGGACTTATAAGGGCAGAGAGAGCCAAGAGAGGAGGGATATTGGGGAGAGTAGAAATGCTAGCCAGAGAATGACTAAGGGGCTCCCGGTGTAAACAGGAGCAGGGAATGGGCAGGGAGGGGGCCTGTTTGAGTTGGCCAAGGCTGGGGGGTGTGGAGAAGGGAGGCAGGGCTAGGGTAGGACGCTATGTCCCCTGTCCCCCACCAAGGCTCCTGGGAGAAGCTGAGTCACAGACCTCCCTCCCTGTACCCCTCCCTACCCCCACCAGAAGCTCCCAAATCCTGGGAAAATCTAAATCTAAAGTGCCTGGGTTGAAAAAAGAGAGCGTGGGGTTCACACACGTGTTCTGCTGGGTTTCTTGAGCAAAGAGAGTTTGACCCCTCTCCTCCCAAAGGGAGTTCTCAGCCCTTGGCTTGAATCATTTTCACCTACAGGTCACTTTGCCACAATGCTGAGCATAATATCCTAATTCAGAGATTCCTGGGTTCCTCACCTAAGGAAAGGTCAGGGGCTACAGATGTGAGAGGGGGAGGGACCGGCACCTCCCCACAGTCTGACAAGCTGGCTTCTCCCCTGGGCTGCAGCTGGCTCTGCAGAGGGGTTTTTAGAAAACAGCTGGGTGACTTGGGGTAGGAAGCAGAGTAGCAGAATAAAGAGACTCCTGGCAAGGGAGAAAACACTAATTCCCGGCATTTTTAGTCTGCATCCCCCAGGTCAAAGAGGTGCAGGGGGCTGAGGGAGAGAGGGGCAAGGTTTGATTCTGAGGGGTGATTATCCTGAAAAGAAAGGGATCTTGGAGAGGAAAAGGCAGGACGAAGAAGAGGTTGGGAGAGAATCTAGGCCCCTTGGTCCCCCTCCCCCAGACTAAGATAAAGACTAGAATCCTGAAAGGTGATCTCATCACAGAGTCAGGGCTGGGGGAAGGGGCAGCAGGGGGGTCACTGTCTCCCCTAGCTACACAGTTCTTTCCTCTGTAGCCACTGAGGATCTAAGAAGAATGGGACCCTGGGGCCCTGCTCCCAGAGCCTAAAAACAGTAAAAACTGAAGTCTGGGCCCCTTGGTGAGACAGCACCAATGCCCCACTCCACAATTCTCCAGGTTTGTAGGCAACAGGCCAGTTTGGTCAAGAAGACCCTAAAGGGTCAAAGCACGTACCGCCCTCCCCACCACAACCACTCCCAGGCTTTTGGTCAACTGCCAGGTTCCAGCAAGGGGTTCAACAGAGGTTTCTATGCCCTACAACCAAGAAGGGGAAGACCCAGGGCAGAATTCTCCTGGTGAGTGACCCCCAACTCCAGAACATTGAATTCTAACAGTTGGGGGGGAGGGCAGTGCAACTCGGGGAGCCCTTGTAGGTCTCGAGGACCAGATCGGGCTGACCGGGAGCGCTTGGTACCTCGATTCCCGCGTCCCAAATCCAGTTGGCGGAAACCCAGGCTCCGGGTGGCCCCGGAAGGCAAGGGGGAATCCCACTTGGCCAGATGCCAGGGGTGTCTCCGGTCTCTTTAGACCCCAAAGCCTCCTCTCTGAAGACGTGAGGGAGACCCCACACACTTATACAGGCTCCCTCCGCCCTCCAGAGGTGATTCCTTTCCTCATTAGGAAATTCTCCGCTCCCTTTTTCCGACTCCTTTTCCGAGCGTTTACGTTGTACATCTGGAAAGGAGAGGGAGGGAGGAGGGGGAAGCCGAGAAGGAGGGGAAGAGCCCAAACCCGCCCAGTCTGACCCAGTCCAGACGACCAGCCTCCAACTCGGGCTGGGGAGAGGGGAGTAAAGAGGTGCGGCCCCCCCACGCCCTTTCGGGGTGGGGGGCGCGGACTCGGCGTTCCAGGGACCCAGGAATGCCCCCCCGCCCACCCCACCGGCAAGCTGGGGGAGGGCCCAGCCAAGAGTTTGGCAAACTCCTCCCCGCGTTGAGTCATTCGCCTCTGGGAGCTTTAGGAAGCGGCTCCGGGTCGGTGGCCCCAGGACAGGGAAGGGCGGGCGCTATGGGGAGCTGGACGCCAGGGTCCCCTCTCCACGCCGTGCAGCTGCACCGGGGCCCCCGGCGCGGGCCCCCGCCGCCGCCGTTGCTGCTGCCGCTGCTGCTGCTGCTGCTGCCGCCTCCGCCCAGGGTCGGGGGCTTCAACCTAGACGCGGAGGCCCCGGCGGTGCTCTCTGGGCCCCCGGGCTCCTTCTTCGGCTTCTCGGTGGAGTTTTACCGGCCGGGGACTGACGGGTAAGTGGGCAGAGTGGCGGCGGGACGGGGCAGTGGGGGGTAGTGGGTCCCTGGAGACTGGGGGCGCGGCTGGAGTCTTGAGGGGACCGCAGTTTGAGTTTGAGAGGCGGAGTTTGGAAGGACTAAGGCTGGAGTTGGGGGCCCACGCTAGAGCTGGGGACCGCGCTGGAGTAGGGAGGGCGCCGTGGAAGGCGGTCTGGGGTTTGAGATCGGTGGGAAGACCAGTGTGGAGCGGGCAGAAGACATGAAACGAAGCTGGAAGAAGTCTGGCAGGGGTCTCGGGACCAAGGGGGGAGAGGGCGCGTGAATGGAAAGCAGAGGTCTCTGGCTGGATGAGATCCGTGAGCCTAGGGACCCGAGGCGGATGGGCACGGAAGGGGGTGCAAAGGCCAGGAAGGGCTTTGGGGGCCATTAGGAGCTCTGGGAACCCACGAGGGCTGAGAGAGAATGGATCGAGCAAGAATGAACAGTGTATAGTCAAAGTAGAGAGTGAGGGGTCCGGAGGTTAAATGGGGGCCAGCTTCATCTTCCCCTCCCCCCTCGACTCAGCCTGGGCAAAGACCCGGGAGAGAGGAGGGATCGCGGCTCCCTCCCCTCTCCCGTAGTCTCCCACCCCGGCCGCCATCCCCAATCTCTGTTGAGATGAGGGGGTCCGAGAACTTGGGGGCAATCTCGGGACCCTGGCACTCGGGGGCGCCGTGGCCGGGGGCGGTCTCAGCCAAGGGCGGGTGCTCGGATGTGTCGGGAGGGGTGTGTGTGCGTGAGCGTGAAGGGGGGTGGGCGGTTTCCCTCTTCCTCCAGCTCTTGGGAGGAAGAGAAAAACTGATTTCCTGTAGCCTGTCGGCTGGAGCTGAACTGAGACCGGGACTGGTAGGGGTTGGGGTCGGAAGCTGGAGAGACACAGGCTCACTGGGCCCAAGACCAGAACGCAGGCCAGCTGGGACCGCGGATCCTCCCTCCCAGCTCAGCAGGGTGACAAGCGGACTGGGGAGCCCACACTCTTGGGGAAATCAGAGCGCTGAGGCAACTTTAAACAAGGGTGTTTGTTTAAATGTGGGGGGTTGGGAAGAGGAAAGGTGGTTACTCGTGGCCTGGGTCAGGGACTCCCGGATGCCAGATTCCGCAATAACTGGAGTAATTGTCTTTCTCCTATGTCTCTGAGCTCTAAGTTCCCCATTGCTCACCACCTCCACCACCACCACCACCACCACCTTCACCACCTCCACCACCACCACCACCACCACCTTCACCACCACCACCACCACCACCACCACCACCACCACCACCACCACCTCCACCCCAACCAACATCTAGATTCCCAGGGTTTGTGTCTGTCAGAGGTGAGCTGCTTTTACACATGATGCAGTTAGTTGGGCTTTATTCCATTTCTTTAATATTTGGAGAAAAGGGGTTAATCTAGCTAATTCACTTGGGGAAGAGGGGCAAAATTCTCCTTTGTCTAGAGGACTTAGGGATGGGATAAAAGAAAGATGGTTAGGCCTCAGCTGTTGGCTCTAGGCTATTCAAGGTTCCCACCCAACCCCCAACCCCACCACCCTCCCTGGCCTCTTGCCCAAATCCCATTGCATCACCCTAGCCTAGAGCCTCTGCCAGGCCTGACCTCCCTCAGGCCCCCTCAACTGCTCACCACAACCCTAATGAAGTAGAGAAGGGCAAATGAGGGAGGGATGGGATCTTCCCCACATTAGGGCATCTAATTGTCTGGCTTTCAACCTTCTTATTACCTACTCCCCTAACACACCCATACACATGCACACCTCCATCCATACCTCTTGAACATCTATGCTTTCACACACTTCAAGTTCTCTAGGTGTCCAGCCCCAGCCCTACCCTATAATCCCTAAACCCTCTTCTAAAATAGGACCTGGCATTCTCATCTCTTTTTGCTCATCTCTCCTCCCAAGAGAACCCAGGTGTCCAGCTTGCAATCCAGCCCCTCTAATTTTCTCTTTACAATATGATCTTCCAGTAAGACTCTAAATATTCCACCTCCCCAGTGACCTCCCTACCTCCAGAGCTGGGCCTTCAACCCCTCCTCCCCACAGAAGAGGAACACAGTCCCTTGCCTGGGGCCATTGCTGGAGAGAGGACTTTTGCCTCCTTCCTGTCACCTCCCCTGGTGAACATCAGAGGTGACTTACCGAGACAGGGCAAGGCTTTGATCAGAGCTGAATGTATGTCCTAGCCCCATGACTTCTGGTTCTTTGTGGGACAGCAAGTGAGTCACTTACACTCTTGGAGCCTAGTCTTTTCATGAAAATCAGGCACCTAGCTTGTGAGGCTATTCTCAGGACTAAATGAGACCATATATATAAAAGATACTAGTCTATAAAGGTTGAGTGATACAGAAGAGGTGTGATTTTTATTGGGTAGCTATTTTCTGGCTCTGGTTCTCTTCTCCTTGTATAGCACTTAGTTCTTTGTCTAAGTTTTTCCCCATTTCTTCCTTGCCTTTAGTAATTGCTTATAGCAGTGTTAGTAATCATAGTCCACATTTCTTAGCCTTTTCATATCAGTTTTTCATTGGATCATTACAAAACTCCTTGGCCAGGACCATTGGCGCACACCTTTAATCTCAGCCTTGGGAGGTTGAGGCTAGGAATCATTTGAATCTAAAGACTGGAGACTACCCCGGGCAATGTAGTGAGAGACCTAGTCTCAAAAAAAAAAAAAAATCCTTGCATTATGTGAAGAAAACATTGTTGATGTGTGTGTGTGTGTGTATATATTACATGCCACATAGAAGCCAAAATTTCAGGAGTCCTCAAAGTTGATGTAAGGACCATTAAAAGGCAATGCAATATTTTATAGGTAGAGAATCTAAGGTTTGGAGAGATGAAGTGACTTTGCCCAGTGCACAAGCTTGAAAGGTGGACCTTTATATAATCCTCACCCAGGTAGGTTCCTTATTCCATATAGAATTGCCATAGTGGAGGCAACTCTCCAGTCTACCAGGCATATTCCTTGAGGACACACCAGGAGACCCAGAACAAGGTATCACTGACTGACCAAGGAGGACCTGGGTCCTAATCCACTTGCTACTTTCCACCCCCAACCTTGTCAGGCCAACAGAGTCAAACAATAACCTTGTATTGAACAGGAGTTTGGTTAATCAGAAGCCTGACCAGAGAGATAGTGAAGCAGTGAGGTGAGGATAAACTTTTGGGCAATAGGGTAGACCAGAACACTGGCCTGGGAATCAAGATTCTTCTGGTTCTTATGGTGGGAAGGATTTTGAATGGCCTTGGACTTGTTACTTAATTTCTCTGGGACTAAGTTTTCTCATATGTAAAATGAAGACATGGGACTATGTCAGCAGCTTTTTATTGAAATATCTTTTTTTTTAAATCCCAGTGCTATCTTACCAGGGCATTTTATATAAAAGGGGAAAGAGGTTGCTCAAAAAGATGGACAAGTGTGTGAGGACTAGCCCAGCCACCCTGAGCCCATGGGGCAGCCTTGAGGGGTCCACATGGAAGAGTCTTCACACAGTGGATGGTGGCTACTTTCTTCCATGCCTTCCAGCCTTGGCAGCTTGTCTCTCCAGCTACCAACTCTAGAATCCCAGGTTCCAAGGCTTTAAAAAAAGAAAAGAAAGAAAGAAAAATAATTATGTCAGTTATTTCCTCCCATGGACTCTATGTTCTAAAAGAGTTTATCTGCCAACATGCATTTAGTAAGAAATACTTAATTCCTTTTTTCTATTTTTTATCAACTAGAAGTTAGAACAAGAAGATATCTATAGCTGCCAATCAGAGCTCTGACCAACACATGATAACCAGGTTCCCTACAGGAGTTGATAGAATTCCAGCCAAAAGCAAATACACTTGAGGTTTTAATTAGCCCAGGCTGCCTTATCAGGTAAATGCATGATTTCCGGTTAGGCTTTCTGAAATACTCAAAGTAGCCAAGGACCCTCCATTGTTACCTTCTTGGACCCCTAAGAAGACCTTGCTGCTGCAGGATTTTGGAAGTAGGTAGGACCTAAGGAGTGGGACAATCTAGATAAGCTGTGTGTTATACCACCCTGACACCAGGCACCTTACTTGGCAAGAGGGAAGGCACAATTTATCAAATTGATGTAAAGGACCTGGGGTAGAAGGACCACTGAACCCTCAGACACAAGCCATGGGTGGGGAGTGGGGGCAGGTCTGTCCCTGGCCTGCATGCAAGACCTCCTAAACCTCCACAGCCACACTGCTGTTCCCCGGCCTGCAAGCTTTGTAAGGCCTCTGTCCTCTTCCAGCTCTACAGACTCCAAGCTGCTTCTTCAAGCCACCCCAGCAGCACTCAGGCCCAACTTCTACCCAAAAGCATTGGGTGTTGGGAATAGAAGCAGGGTCCCTTGGCCACAGTCCTGGAAATGACTATCAGAGCTCTGAGAGACTTTGAGGTTACCTGTTCAATTTCTTCACCAGAGAAAGAGCAAAGGGGTATTGCTCAAGTTCACACGGAGCTAGTGGCTGACCTTGAACCCCCAACATGTGGTCCAAGGCACTTCACTGTTTTCCTGCACCATAGCAATCCAGAGGCACCAGCTAAGATGTCTGGGGCTGCCTCTGCTGAGACAGAGTGGCACTTCTCTCTCCCCACCCAGCCTTGGAGCAATGCAACCTCTACCCACCATCAAGCTCATCTACTAGGCCTGGCAACTAACTTCAGAGTAGCCAGCTCCCACTCCCCAACTGGATAAAAACCCTGAATAAGAGGGGTGGGGCCTGGTGGGTGGGTGGGAGACAAACGGAGAAGTGAGAGGTTAGAAAAGACAGGAAGCCACTGGCAGTAAACATTTCCTGTCCCCAGGGTATGAAGGCTGGCACCCCACCCCCCACTCTGGGATTTCTCACCCTGAGGCCCTTCTTCTCTGGAACTTGCCTTCTCCCTCTTCTGTTCTCATCCTTTGATCACCCCCCTCCCTTCCCAACCACCCCTGATGCCTCACCTCAGTCCCCTAGCTCAGCTCCCTCTGGTGTTCCCACCTCCCCTAGTCCTTTTGCAGTTCCACCCAACCCACCATTATTCCCCGTGTTTTCCTAGTGAGAAAGGCTAAGGAAGGTATCCCCAAATATCAAGGAAGAATGGATATTACCAAAAGCTGAAAGAAGAGAGAAGCCCAAGTTCTGAGCTCAAGAGAGAATAAGCTGAAAAACCCAAAGAGAGCAAGCAGCAGCAAAGGCAGAGGGACAGGAACTAGAAGCAACACCAAAGGAAGAAACGGGAGGAAGGCAGGGGCCACAGCTGGCAGAACACTGGCCCAGAGTCCGGGGTCAGGTGGTGGCCATGGCCGCATTCCTCATGGAGACCCTGGAGAACGCCAAGAGGGCTGACAGCTGTGCAGAGACCTTGGAGGCAAGGGATCCAGGACTGATAGAAGCAGGAGTGTTGGAGGCCAGAAGATTGCCCAGAACCTAAATGATTTACCCCTCCCCATTATGTGGGGCCCCTGCCAGCCTTCTCATAGTCTCATAGGGAACAGAAACACCAAGTTCAGAACTAAGACCTCTATAGAACAGGATCTGAATTCAGACTTCTAGAGCTGGTGGCAGATTCAGGGATGGAGACAGACTGGTCACAACAGGAGGTCCAGGGCAGGGCCCCAGGGTGAGGGCAGGCCCTGGCCCAAGGGAACTATCTGTTTTCACCATCCTCCAACTCCTCTCTCTACTTCTATTGCCTGATTTCCAAGACTCACATTTTCCTCCTACACACCCCAGGGCTGGGCAGCCGGATGCCTGGGTCTTGGCCCAGAGAGGGACTTTGGCCTGGGACAAACAGGGACTGGCTAGGTGAGAGGGCTTCCAGGGGACTACACATCCAACAGTGGAGATGGAGAAGCTGGGATCTAGGTCCCCTGATCCCTCCTCCCGCTCTCAGAACTGACTCTGTTCCCCTCTCTATAACAACTGGGGAAGGTAGGAAAAGGAGAGTTTGTTGGGAAGAAGGGGAGGGGGGGTGTTAGTGACAGCGGCACATGGGGACCGCCTGACTCCAGCCCGGTGACTCTGGCATCTATGGCATCTTTTGAGATATAAATACAACCGAGGGGGCACCTACCCCACCCGCAGCCAGCCCCTGACACAGGCCTGGGTCCCGTGTGCCTGGGGAGATTGGAGAAGAGCTAGGCGCCGCTTTGAACCACCTCTCCTTTCCCCTACTCTCCTTTGCCCTCCGCAGGGTCAGCGTGCTGGTGGGAGCGCCTAAGGCCAACACCAGTCAGCCCGGCGTGCTGCAGGGTGGTGCGGTCTACCTCTGTCCCTGGGGCTCCGGCCCAACACAGTGCACCCCCATTGAATTTGACAGCAAAGGTAACCCCCCTGATAATCCCGGGAAGTTCAGGGAAGGACGGAGGGGGGAGGGGAAGAGGCAGGCGTAGCCCGGGGGCGGGGCGGGGCGTGCAGCGGCAGAGGTGGAGCCTGCGGGTCGGGCCGCTCGCCCTCCGGCGCTCTGGTGCGCCCTGCCGCGAGCCCGGCTCCCCGTGGCACTCACACCACGTTCCCAGTCCAGCTCCGTCCAAGGAGGGCGGGCATGATTCAGAAACATGTGGCTCTCATTTCCCCTGAATCACCCACAATTCAGGGAGGCCAGGGCAGTAACAGACAAAGACAGGGAGAGTCACACAGGCGATTTGATTCATGTAACTAAGTTCTGACGGGAGTGCGGCGCCAGGCGCTGGGCTGGTGCTGCCAGGATGCAAGCTCGGTGAAACCACCTCCTCGAGGAGCTCCAGGTCAGTAGATGCAGCCGGGATAGGAGGGAGGCGATGGCGAGGAGAGAGAAACAGGAGCAGGTGGCCCTTCAAGAGCACTCGCTGTGCTGTAAGCACTTCCGGTATGCCAATTCACCTAAATCTTTCAACGGCTGTAGGAAGTGGTATCATCCTCAACTTATAGGTGAGGAAATGGGTTAAGGAATTTGTCCGAGGTCACACTATAAATGAATGGTGGAACTAGGACAAGAACTTGAACAGCTGGACTCTAGAGATAAAGAGGGGTGAGGTGAGGGCCCAAAAGGACAACAGAAAAAGATTGAGATAGTGGCCTTCAGGGAGAAGATAAGATCATGGAATTTTTACAAACCTGAAAGACAGATGAGAATCAGTAGAATAAATAAGCCTGTCCTGCAGGGGGCAGAGAGGTCTTGGAAGGAAAATCTGACAGTCTGGTGAGAGAGATGGAGACAGAAGGGGACAGAGGTCAGGATCTGAGCAAGGTTGAGAAATGAGGTGAAAGAGGTGTCTTTGGAGACGCTGGCCTGGAGAATTGCCATCCTTCCTCTCTGCCTTCCTGTGGACACCCCACCTCAAGCATCCTCATTCCAGCTGGGTGAGGAGGCTAGAAGACCAGGGCAATGCAAACCTCAAATTCTGCGTGTGCATTAGGGGAGGCATGAGTCTACCTACACAAGGCCGACTCCTTCCTTCTCCATGGGCTCAGCTCCCAAGGTCTTAGGTGCCCCCGGCTGGGCGTGGGACCTGCTTTAGGCCATGACTCCTTTTTGTCACTCTTCCAAGGCTCTCGCCACCTGGATCCCTCACTGTTTGGTTCCAAGGAAGAGGAGCCAGTGGAGTACAAGTCCTTGCAGTGGTTCGGGGCGACAGTTCGAGCCCACGGCTCCTCTATTTTGGTGAGGGGCCCTAGACTTGGTGGTGTGGTGGCTAGGGGGTGGGCCCAGACCTGAAGGGAGGGAAGAGAAAGCTCTGTTGGACCAAAGCTGAAGCCCCTCCTCCTGGCTCCTCCTAGGCCTGTGCCCCCCTGTACAGCTGGCGCACCGAGAAGGACCCGCTGAATGACCCTGTGGGCACTTGCTACCTCTCCACAGACAACTTCACCCGAATTCTGGAATATGCACCTTGCCGGTCAGGTAGGGGACGTGCCCATGTCCCACAGCCTCCCAACTTCCCATTAGCCTTCCTGCTCACTGGTCCTGGGAGCCCCTTTTGCTGGTTCCCTCTGCCACCTCTTAAGCCCCTCTTCTTTCCTGCATGACCCATCTGTGTGGTGCTCCATCCCAACACCTTCTTCCCTCACAGATTTCAGCTGGGCAGCAGGACAGGGTTACTGCCAAGGAGGTTTCAGCGCTGAGTTCACCAAGGTGAGATGAGAGGAGGATCTGAAAGGGAAGTGGCTGATGGGGGTGGATGAAGGAAACTCCAGACCAGATCTTGGACTTACTCTATCCCTTCCCCTCCCCCAGACTGGGCGTGTGGTTCTGGGTGGCCCTGGAAGCTATTTCTGGCAAGGTAAGTCCTTCCCCCACTACCTCTTAGTCTCCTGGCTTGGCTAGAGGCCTCTCATCCTAGCTCCTGGTCTGGGATCATCAGCCTTCCCTCCCCTGATTCTATTTTTCTTTCCCTTTCTTGAAACCTACATGTCTTCTTATACCACCTTCCTTCCTTCCTTGAACCAGACTTTTGAAATCTTATCTAATCAGTCCCTATGGCTCCCTTCATCCCCCACCTGTCCATCCATCCCCTCTTCCCTCCCCCAGGCCAGATCCTGTCTGCCACCCAGGAGCAGATTGCAAAGTCCTACTACCCAGAGTACCTGATTAACCTGGTTCAAGGGCAGTTGCAGACTCGCCAGGCCAGTTCCATCTACGATGACAGCTACCTGGGTGAGGAGCAGGTGGGGGAGGAAATGGCTGGGGGAAGGCCTCAGTGCCCTTGTCCTTGCTTCCACTGGGGCATCCCAGCCCTTGCCTTACTTATAGTGGGTAGACTGTGAAGGCTGAATCCTGGCAGAAAAGGAAGGGAAAGGTTGGAGCGGGGTCAGCGGGCCTCAAAGCAGGAATCCTAATATCCACTCCCCCACCCCCCAGGATATTCTGTGGCCGTGGGTGAATTCAGTGGTGATGATACAGAAGGTTAGTATGTCTACATCATAGGGAGAAGGGAGGGAGCAAAGGGACACACATGAACTGGGACCAGAGGAACTGAGATGCCATTCTTGGTTGACGCCCCTTTCCCCACCACAACCCATAATTTCTCTTTTCTTGACAGACTTTGTCGCTGGCGTGCCTAAAGGGAACCTCACTTATGGTTATGTAAGACTCAGCCTGACTCCCCTCTAATTTCCCCCCACCTGATCCCAGCTAATCACAGAACATCTTGTATGGCCAATTTTGAGGGTCCAAAAAGTGGGTGATGTGGGCCTGGGTTCAAATTCAGTGGTTTCTCTAGGTGTGTCACCGTGTCATTTCTTCATATCCCGCTTCATGCCATAAAAGCCCGGAGCCTGTTTAACTTCTCTGAACCCTCTCTGTATAATGTTGGGTAATAATAGTTCTGACCTCACAGGCTCTTGTGAGGATAAAATGAGATAATGCATGTGAAAGCACTTGGGCAGCATCCCCCTGGTGGCTGTCATTATTAGACCAGGACAAGTGCTATGAATAGGCTATGGTAAGACTGCCAGTAGAGTTTGTTTAATGAGCAGCATTTATTGAGGCAAGGGAAGCGTTAAGATGATGAATGAAACATCACGCCCCATCTCACAAGGTGGTTCTCGTCAAGTTTGTAAAATAAGACACCACATCGAGTGTAATCTAAGGTGGGGCCGCCCTCACAAGCCCTCTGCATCGGACAGTCTGTTCTGTGCAAACTTATGGGAGTAGAGCTTATCTCCTACATTTTATACATAAGAAACTGAGGCACTTGGAGGCCTGGCAGGTTGCCTGAGATCAGCCAGGAAGTGATTGCAAATAGATTTCGAATCAGACCTGTCTTCCTCCAAAGGCAGCACTCTTTCTGCACCGTGATGGATTTCAGAAAAGTAGTTACAATAATCTAGCAATTTAGGGGAAGGAATAACCTCCTTTCCACTGTGGGGATGAATCAGAGAAAATTCTATAAAGGTTCAATGAGGATGAGGCAGGAGTATCCCAGTCAGAAAAAAAAAGGTACTGAAGAAAAGGCGATAAACACAGTGTAGCAGAGCAGCAGGCTCGTGGGCTGATAGAGGATGTGGAAAGAAGGAAACATTGAGCAAAATGTTGGGGCCAGATTCTCTGGGACTGCAGAGGATCGGTCAGGAAGTTGAGACCTTGAGCAGTGGTTTCCGGTGAGTCAGAGGTATCCCTCTTAACTCTACTCTGGGGCAGTTGGTCCATCTGCTACCGCAGGGAAAGGGAGGTGGAGGGACTGCCCAGGCAGGGAGATGGTGAGGAAGGAGTGCAGCACCCCTGGGAGAATGGGAAACAAGCATGGAATCAGGAGACTCTGGACCGTGAGACCATGGCTAGGAGAGAGCGTGGGGTGACATCAGTGTGGCCAGATGTTGAGGCATGACTGAGGTGCCAGCTTGCGTTTAGTCATTCAGCTAATAATTACTGAGTGTTTCTGCTGACCAACAATGACTTTAGATTTGGGGGAACAAGTAAGATCAAGCTCTGCCCCCACTGATCTTCCGATCTGATGCTTTGAGATGGACACCAGCCAGATAAATATGAAATCTGATGAGTGATATGGAAAAATAGTGAAGTAGCCAGGGTGGAGCTACCCAGTGGAAAGATGGGGGGAGGGAAAGGTGGTCTGTGTGCCCAAGAACTCCTACCCCTCATATCCTGTACCCCTCTGTTCTCCATCCACGGGGTCGTCTGGGAGACCAGACCACCAAGATCGACAGCCTGTGTCTTCATCCCCAGGTCACCATCCTTAATGGCTCAGACATCCGATCTCTCTACAACTTCTCAGGGGAACAGGTAAGAGCAACCTCTCTGCAACCCGATGTGGCCTTCTGATCACCAAGCCCCAGACCTGACCCAGGAGGCTCAGCCCAAATTCCCAGGCTCCCTGGAACCTCTACACTCCCTCTTGGGAATCTCTGATCAGTCCTGTTGGTTCTGTTTTTGACCCCCTGGTTCTGATCCTGTGCTGCTGCCCCTTCTACTCCCAGATGGCCTCCTACTTCGGTTATGCAGTGGCTGCCACAGATGTCAATGGGGATGGGTGAGTAGTGGGGAAAGGGTATACTCCATGATGCCCTTCCCAGATTTTAGAGGGAAGAGTAGGTGTGTGGGGGGGGGGGGGGG
>PVHY01013478.1:0-23671 GCA_004024945.1 Uropsilus gracilis | reverse complement strand
CGGACAGCTGATGGGCGGCCTCAGGAGGTCGGCAGGGTCTACATCTACCTGCAGCACCCAGCGGGTATGGAGCCCACGCCCACCCTCACCCTCACCGGCCACGACGAGTTTGGCCGATTTGGCAGCTCACTGACCCCCTTGGGGGACCTAGACCAGGACGGCTACAATGGTGAGTACCAAGCAACTGAAGAGGAACTGAGGGCCTGGTCAGAAGAGAGTGAGGGCTGGGTGCAGTGGCATGTGCCTTTAATCCCAGCCTTGGGAGGCTGAGGCTAGAATCACTTGAGTTTGCGGGTTCAGGACTACCACAGGCAACATAGCGAGACCTAATCTCTTAAGCTGGGCGCAGTGGCACGCAACTTTAATCCCAGCCTAGCATGGAAGGCCAAGACTGGGAATTGCTTGAGTCTGCAGGTCCAAGACCCGCCCGGGGACAACATAGCAAGACCTAGTCTAAAAGAATAGCTGGGCGTGGTGGTGCACGCCTGTAATCCCAGCTACCTACCTGGGAGGCTGAGGCTGGGGATCGCTTGAGTCCGTGGTACCCCAGGTAACAAGAGTCTGAGGCTTCCTGGGCAAAATAGCGAGACCTAGTCTTACAAAAAAGAAAAAGAAAAAGAAGAGAGTGATGGAAGGGAGGCGAAGATACCCAGACTCCCGGTGACTTCCCAAGCACATGCTTGAACTTTAATTCCGATGCCTACATCGTGGGGCTTGAAAGGACTCGAATACCCAGAATGACCAGCGAAAAACCCTGGATGCCAGGGTATGGGGGTAGAAATTTGGACTCCAGAATTTCTGGCCTGCTGACTGCTGTGTGCTGTGTCTCTTCTCTTGCAGATGTGGCCATTGGGGCTCCCTTTGGTGGGGAGACCCAACAGGGCGTGGTGTTTGTGTTTCCTGGAGGCTCCAGAGGGCTAGGCTCTAAGCCTTCCCAGGTTTTGCTGCCCCTGTGGGCCCCCGGCCACAGCCCCAACTTCTTTGGCTCTGCCCTTCGAGGAGGCCGAGACCTGGATGGCAATGGGTATCCTGGTAAGTTGAGTGCCCTGGTGAGTTAGATACTCTGGTGAGTTGTGCCTGAAGCCCCTTTCTTTCACCTTCCATTTCCTGGGTGCAGAGCCTCCAGTTCCCAGCTCCTGCACCTTTCCTAAGCTCCTCGATGCAGTTTTAAGGTGATGCCACCAGATGGCGGTGTCCCCTCACTTCAGCCTCTGCAATGAGACAAGACGGGGCATTAGGAAGGAAGGATCATGATTTGGGGTACTTTTTTGACTTCTTGCAGATCTGATTGTGGGGTCTTTTGGTGTGGATAAGGCTGTCATTTACAGGTATGACCTCCCAGTGGGGATCGCCAGGGAAAGTGGGAACTGGGACACTTCTCAATGTGGCTGAGGTTGGGAAAGCCAAGATAAAAAAAATAGGGCCCTAGGGCTTGGGCATCAGCTTTCTATATCCAAGTTCTGAGTTCTATTAACGCTACACACACTCTTGTCAGGGGTCGCCCCATCGTATCTGCCAGTGCCTCCCTCAGCATCTTCCCAGCCATGTTCAATCCAGAGGAACGCAGCTGCAGCTTGGAGGGGAACCCTGTAGCCTGGTGAGCTGAGGCCCAGAAGATTGCAGGGGCCGAATCTGGGGTATCTCAGTCTAAGCTGGAGTGGAGGGGGGAGGTCTGCCATAGGAAGGAAACTAAATGGGGGTATCCTACTCTGGGTGCATTAGGGAAGCAGGAGGAAGGTAGGAGGTTTGTTCCAGTTGGATATACCAGCTTTCTTCTTGGTCTTCCTCTAGCATCAATCTTAGCTTCTGCCTTAATGCTTCTGGAAAACATGTTCCTGACTCCATTGGTAAGGGAGACTGGATTTCTCAAGCACTGGATGGGAGTGGAGGGGCTGGGGATCTGGGCATCTCTCTTCCCTCTGAATAAATCAGGAGGGAGGGGCAGGTTCTCCATAACGTACACCCCTGGCTGCAGGCTTCACGGTGGAGCTCCAGTTAGACTGGCAAAAGCAGAAAGGAGGAGTACGGCGGGCACTATTCCTGGCTTCCCGACAGCCCACCCTGATCCAGACCCTGCTCATCCAGAATGGTGCCCGGGAGGACTGCAGAGAGATGAAGATCTACCTCAGGGTATGGCCCCAAGGGATAGAACAGGCTGCACACAGAGAACCACCACACAGAACCACAGGCCCTCTGAAGGGAAAGGGACTGGGAAATTCCTATGAAGGGCTTGGGACTTTGGGAGACTGAGGAAGGGAAGCCTTCTGTCAGAGGAGTTGGGAGCCTCTTGCACATTGCGCACAACTGGGGTTTAGATACCTGCATTCTTTTTTTCTTTTTTCTTTTTTTTGAGACTAGGTCTCACTATTTTTGCCCGTGGAACCACAGGCTCTCGTTGCCCGGGGTACCACAGACTCAAGCAGTCCCCAGCCACAGCTTCCCAGGTAGCTGGGATTACAGGCGCACGCCACCACGTCCAGCTATTTTTTTTGGAACTAGGTCTCGCTAGGGACCCCAGGCGGGACTCGAACCGTGATCCCTAGCCCCGGTCACTTCATAGGCTGAAGCTTACAGGCACGAGCCACTGTGCCCGGCCTATAACCTGCATTCTAAGCAGACGAAGGGAGTTGTGAGAGGTTAAGGAGTGGGCTGCCAAGTCCTCAGATCTGCTGACTCCTGACTCTGTCTTCCGGCCCCAGAATGAGTCAGAGTTCCGAGACAAACTGTCCCCGATTCACATCGCCCTCAACTTCTCCCTGGACCCCCGAGCCCCTGTGGACAGCCATGGTCTCCAGCCAGTCTTACATTACCAGAGCAAGAGCCGTATAGAAGACAAGGTGAGGACAGAGTGTGGAGGCCCAGGCAGGGTGGGGAGCGAGGGGTAAGGAGGGTGGGGGGAACCTACAGCCCAGGAGGCGTCTCACTCCCCCTCTCAAGGCTGCCCTGCTTCCCAGGCCCAGATCTTACTGGACTGTGGAGAGGACAACATCTGTGTGCCTGACCTGCAGCTGGAAGTGTTTGGGTGAGTGAAGGCTGATGTCCAGCGAGGGGTGCCAGGCACCAACATCAAATTGCTGGCCATGTGGCTGTCGGAAGCATCTGGCTCCTAGAAGAGTAAAATAAGGACATGCTAGCCAGCTGTGTGACCTTGGGGAGTGATTCAGTCCTCTGAGCTTATGCTCACCTGCATGTGGGGAAAATAACGCATCGGGCTCCTTGGCTTTCTGGAGGAGTTAAGTCAAGTGCTTGTGGCATCTAGCCCAATGTGTGTCATAGAGTTGGGACTCAGCAAATAGGATCTGTTACTGTTTTTTGTTTTTTTTTATGATGGTTATTTTATTCATTGTTCTGTTTGGGAATTGACTTGCTGTGTCCTTACACTATATGCCCCCTCCAGGGAGCAGAACCGCGTGTACCTTGGCGACAAGAATTCCCTGAACCTGACTTTCCACGCCCAGAATGTGGGTGAGGGAGGCGCCTATGAGGCTGAACTTCGTGTGACGGCCCCTCCAGAGGCTGAGTACACAGGACTCGTCAGACACCCAGGGGTGAGGGGGCATGCTAGACTGGACTGGGAAAGAAGCCCCCCTGAGGGCCACCAACACCTTACCCAAATGAACCCTCTTCCAGAACTTCTCCAGCCTGAGCTGCGACTACTTTGCCGTGAACCAGAGCCGCCTGCTGGTGTGTGACCTGGGTAACCCCATGAAGGCAGGAGCCAATGTAAGTGGGACAGGAGCCAGGACAGTGACCAGCCTGTCCAGGGTTATGGGACAGGGTGGGAAGGCTCAAACTCGGGTGAGGCAAATGCCCCATGTAGCAGTGTAACAGCCCCCCTTTTCTCCCTCCCTGTTCCTCAGATCTGGGGTGGCCTTCGGTTCACAGTTCCTCACCTCAGGGACACAAAGAAAACCATCCAGTTTGACTTCCAGATCCTCAGGTAGAGAGTGGGTGGACCTGGGCAGGGGTTGAGCCTGGGGTCTGACTAAAAGGCCAGATAGCAGGGTGAAGCCTCCCCTGTGTGTTCTCATTGGCTGATCTTCAGCACCACCTGCTTCTCCTCCTCACAGCAAGAATCTCAACAACTCCCAGAGTGATGTGGTTTCTTTCCGGCTCTCAGTGGAGGCTCAGGCCCAGGTCTCCCTCAACGGGTCAGTGCCTGGGCAAAATGGGACCCTTCTGGGAGGGGAAATAGACTGCCAGGAAAGGATGCTATGAGGTCTCCAACCACCTTCCTCTTTAGTGTCTCCAAACCTGATGTAGTGCTCTTCCCAGTGAGTGACTGGCATCCCCAAGACCAACCTCAGGAGGAGGCGGATGTGGGGCCTGCTGTTCACCATGTCTATGAGGTGAGGAAAAACAGAGACTGGGCCAGAGTGAATGGGGAGAAGGATTTGCTAGTATGAGTTACAGATAGCTGGGAGCAGAGAGGAAGTGTGGGGCAAGGGCATGGGGGTGGGGGTGAGGTGGGGGATGCCAGGTCCTGGGCTAAGAGGGTGTGAGAGACAGCCAGAAGAGAGAGACAGGCCAGTTGAGTGGCCTGGAAAGGAAGGATGGCGCCCTCTCCAAGGGTATTGGCTGGGAGACTTTGGTCCTGCTTACCTTCCCTCCTTCCCTCCTGAGCTGGGAGATGCAACACAAGGGAGAGCAGGCATGTTTCCAGGCCTCAAGGACACAGTGGCTTCCTTCCTTCTCATGGTAACTGTGCTCTCCCTCCAGCTCATCAACCTGGGCCCTAGCTCCATCAGCCGAGGTGTGCTGAAACTCAGCTGCCCCTATGCCCTGGAAGACCAGCCACTCATCTACATAACCAAGGTCACAGGGCTCAGCAACTGCACTACCAGTCACCCCCCCAACCAGCAGGGTCTGAAGGTGAGACTGCCCTGGGGGCATGGGAAGTTGGAGGACCAAGGGTGAGGGTGTGGCATAGGTCCCTGGGGGCCTAGATGAGCTGTGAAGTTGTGCCTGAAGCTGGGAGTGAGGTCACTGGAAGGGGTCAAGGTCTTGGGAGGATAGAAGATTTCTTTACATGCTGCCTGAAATATCCTTTTCTTACCCTGGAACCTGCGTGGTGCCTAGCTCTATGCCACCTCCTCTGGGAAGCCTTCACACCAACCCCCTTAATCCTAATGCCTGTTCATTTACCCATCAATATTTGATTAAATAAGTGCCCTGAACATGGTTATAGGCTCAGGAAATCCCACACCAGACAGTACTAGCACGGTCCTCACACTTGGCACTTACGTTTTAATGGCAGGTAATGGACAATATAAATTAAAGAGTGAGGAGTGAAGAGTAGATTGAAAAGTAAAGAAGGCTCGGCGCTAATGTGTTGGACATAGCAGGGGCACTGAGGACTATTTGAGGACTGAAAGACAAGGGTGAACCTGCTGGTGAAGACAGCTCAGGAAAGAGTCTCCCAAGCAGAGTGGACACAATGACCCTCGGGCAGGGAGGACCCTCAATTATTTATTGCACTAAACCCCAAGGATGAGTTTGATTCATATTTCCATGCCGAGCTTGATGCCTTACCTCAGGAGGTGGTGACTTGGCTGGAAAAGAGAAACCACAGTCTGGAATACTCCAAATCCAGGTGCAGGCTGTCTTAGATGCTGCATGCTACACTGAAGAGGGAGAGAGATATAAGGGTCTCTTTCCTCTTCCAGTTGGATCCGGAGGGCTCCCAGCACCACCAGCTGCAAAGGCGGGAAGCTCCACATCGGGGCCCTGCCTCCTCTGGGCCGCAGATCCTGGTGAGTCATACAGGAAGAAGTGTGGAAGCCTTAAATGCCCACTTGGGTTCTTAGCTGCCAGGGAAACAGAACTCTGGATTCAAGACTCTTTCTCTTCCCAGAAATGCCCGGAAGCAAAGTGTTTCACACTGCGCTGTGAGCTGGGATCGCTGCACCGGCAAGATAGCCGAAGTCTGCAACTGCATTTTCGAATCTGGGCCAAAACCTTCCTGCATGTGAGGGCACCTTACCTCTGCCCTGCTCTCCAACCGACTGTTGGGCCTGCCTGGCTGACCCTCCCTTTCCTCACACCCTAGCTACAGCCCTTGGGGAGTGAAACCCAGCCAGCGACCCAGCTGCTCTCCCTTGCCCTTGTTCGGACTTGGTTGTGTGTCTTTGGCAACACCTAGTGGCCACACTGAAATTGACAGCCTCCCTTTTCAGGACCATTCAGAGAATGAGGGAGGTTGGAGGAACATCAGTGGGCAAAGGTTAGGAAAAACAGAGAGATGGAAGATGAAGGCAAACAGGCATAAAAACTAAAAAGCCATCATTCATTGAGTGCCCACTATCAGTCATGCATCGTCCTTGAGGCTTAACCCACGTTAATGACTCAGAAAAGAAACCTCAAGAGTTCATCTAATCATACAGTTTTTCACTGTACTTGTTTAATTATACATTTATTATCTCATATAAGGAATATAGAGATTCAAGAGATAATGAGTTAAAAACTGGGAAATATTATGACCTGAGCCAGACCATGGGTAGCCCCAGGTCCTTGAGATCTGAGGAAGGGCTGCCCTGAACACCTTTCCCCCACCCACAGCGAGCGCACCAGACATTTAACCTGCAGTGTGAAGCTGTGTATGAGGCTCTGAAGATGCCCTACCGAATCATGCCTCGGCAGCTTCCCTGGAAGGAACTTCAGGTAAGTTCAGGACCTGAGATCTAAGCTAAAGAAAACAGGACTCAGAACAGGGGCATGGGTGGGGACTGGCCTTATTATTGTAATAAATACTTACTGAGCATCTGCTGTGCCAGTCATTGTGCTAGGTGTTGGGGGATAGAATGGTAAGCAAGCAGGACAGGGTATCTTTGCTCCAGGGTGTGCAGTGCAGATGGCAACGAAAGCAGTGTAACAAGGTGGGAGAGTGTACACACCCCAGGAACACACCCCAGGTGCACTCGAATACTACCTTTCAGAGTCAGGGGTACCTGGAAGGGGTGATGGTTAAGCTGAAGCCTGATGATAAAAGAAATAGAAAAACTACCAGGCTAACCAATCAGGAAAGGAATATTCTCTGCTGGGAGAGAATTAGCAGGTATGAAGCCCCAAAAGTCAGAAACAATAATGCACATTTTTGGAACTTAATTTTTGGAGTTCAGAATTCTCTTAAGCACAAAATGAGAGCAGAGATGTTGACCTAGGTCCAACGGGAAGCGGAAACCAAGTATAGGGAGGACAAACTTATGGATTTTTCAGTGACCATTCCTGACCTGCTCTCCAGGTGACCACGGCCGTGCAGTGGACCAAGGCAGAAGGCAGCCAGGGTGTCCCGCTGTGGATCATCATCCTAGCGATCCTCTTTGGTCTCCTACTCCTTGGCTTGCTCATCTACATTCTCTACAAGGTCAGCCACATCCTCTCCAAGATTGGGCCAGCTTCTCCTCAGGCTCCATCCTTGACCCAGCATAGTCCTAAATACCTACCTCCAGACCAGTTTTCTATACATGTGCCCCTACCTCTGCACTGGCCACATGCATCGCATCCTACCTATGGTGTCCTTCCCTTCATTCTAAAACCCCTGGCTTAGAAAGTCTCTTGGCTCAAGCTGAATTGTTTGCCTATACTTGCAAATGCACTATTACATACAGGTGGCAAATACGTGATATTTATGGTGTCTCTTCCTCCAAAAGCCACTGGCAGCTGTCACTAATTGACCATACCCTGGAAATGGAAAATTCTCCATAGACAGCCACCTCTTGGCAATCCAGCTTAGCACTTGGGTTCAAACTTGCTTGCTATCCCTGGCTAACATGAGGACATTTCTACAACACTAGTGGAAACCAGTGCTTATACCTATACAGTCCAGCTTTAAGCATTTGAATCCTCTTTATTCACTCTTGGAATAAGATCTGAAGAGAAAAGGGAGCCAGAGAAGCCGGCCATGGTGGCGCACAGCTTTAATCCCAGCCTAGGACAGGAGGCTGAGACTGGGAATCGCTTGAGTCCGAGGGTTCAAGACCTGCCCAGAGCAACATAGCAAGACCTAGTCTCAAAAAAATAGCTGGGCATTGTGGTGTACACCTGTAATCCCAGCTACCTGGGAGGCTGAGGCTGGGGATTGCTTGAGTCCAGGGTACCCCAGGCAATGAGAGTCTGCAGTTCCCTGGGCAACATAGCGAGACCTATCCTCAAAAAAAAAGAAAAGAAAAGGGAACCAAAGTATCTAAACTCTCCCTTCTTTCCTGCCATTAGCTTGGATTCTTCAAACGCTCCCTCCCATACGGCACCGCCATGGAAAAAGCTCAGCTCAAGCCTCCAGCCACCTCTGATGCCTGACTCCCGATCCCAGAATCCCAATCCTGAAGGCCCAGTCCTGCACCCTCAGTCTACTGACAGGGAGGGGGCTGGGCGCTTCCTGAAGGTGCTGAGGGCCAGGGAGAAGTTTTCTCCCCAGCCAAAAGACATACTTGAAGGGCCAGAGCCGGGGAGGTGAGGAGCTGGAGATCCCTCCCCCCATGCACTGTGAAGGACCCTTGTTTACACATGCCCTCCTCATGAATGGGGAAACTCACATCCAGGGACAGAGGCCCCAACCTCCCTGCAGCCTTTGCATTTTGGAGAGAGTTTCCTGAAAACATCTTGGAACCATAACTGGGAAATCCAGTCCCAGTTCTCTGGACAAGACGTGTCACCGGGACTTCCTGTCCAACTCCAGCCTGCAAAGATCTGTCCCCAGCCTTGCCAGAGATCCATGCAGAGCCCCTAGCTAAGAACCTGGACCTTGGGGAGTGAGACCTGGCAGCTCTGGACAGCCCCACCCTGGTGGGTCAACGAGAAACACTAACCATGATGGTGCCCCAAGCCGAGCTCAGGAGAGATCCCAAACAAGGAACAATGCTGGCCCAGAACCAACTTTAAGGACTCAGATGGACCAGATTGAACCTGGGACCTATGAGTAAACCGGGACCCGGATGCAAACATGATAACCAGTCAGGTCCAGGACTACATTTGGGTCTGCTCCAGAAGAACTGGGCCTGAGAGCCCAATCCACACCTAACTCGGGAGAAATGAGCAGTTGCCCAGGACCCTGAAGAGGGCACAATGGCAAAATTTCTGGAACCTTGGCCTGGCCAGACACAGGCCCTCCCAGGTCCCAGGAGATGGGTGGGCCTGCTGTCTTGGGCCTGCAGGATTTAGGTTCTGCCCACCAGCTGCACTGATGCTGCCCCTTCTCTTCCTGTCCAGCCCTCCCCTCACCTCAGATCCGGACACCCGGGACTTATTTAAACTCTGTTGTTGCAAGTGCAATAAACCCGGCCCCGGTGCCCCTACTGCCCCTACTGACAAGAGCTGGGATCTGTGTCTCTCCCACTCTTTCTAAACCCATGCTGTAACTAGACCGCATGGTGGGTAGAAAGTACCTTTCTCACAGCCTCTTTCCACTGGGAGCCTAGAGTATGATCCTCCTGCTCCCCCCTTCCCACCCCCAGACCATGGAACTAGTTTTTGAGTTCCTTTCTCTTAGGTGATAGAGCTAATGAGAGAGGGGGACTTGCTACTCAGTTCATTGCCCAGCACCTCCAGGAGGGAGGGAAAGGAACTCCTTTCTCTGCAGACTTGAGGATTAGGCAAGAATACAGAAAGGGAGTCCAAGTTAAAGTTAGGGTGCAATGGGTTTCCCTAAGTCAGAATTATGGCATGGACTTGAGTAATGAAAAAACCATAGATCTAAGTCAAAGAAAGCCAGGGTTTTGTTTTGCTTTTATTGCTTCTTTATGCTGGTGGGGGGTGGGGTTGTCAAATATTTGACATAATTATCTCATTGAATGTCTATCAGTAATCCTGTGAAATAGGTATTATCACCCCTAATGATAAAGGGGGAAATTAAGGTCCAGCAGGATTATATAACTTACCAAGGTCATATGGTGATGCAGGGCAGAGTCAAACCCAAACTTGTAGAAGTTCAGACAAGTTAAACTGCATGTCACAGGGTTTAGGTCTTTAGGGAGAAATCAAAATAAGGGGACCCTCTTTTCCTTCTCCAGGGCCAGCTGACCGGCTGCCAGGTGAAAGAGGAGGGTGCTGGGGTTTCCTGCAGTTGTCACAGGCTAAGAACCCATCTCACTAGCTAGACCAGAAGTCAGCCTCCAGAGGGCAGTAGTCACAGACTTAAGGGAATTTGGGGAAAGAAGGGAATGCGGTCCACCTGCTATTCCCCATCACCGGGACTGCTCTGATCAACAGAAACCATAAGTGAAGAGGACCTGAAGGAAGAGACTGATGAGGCAAAGAGCCACCAGGGGTTTTCCAAGTGTGGCAACTGGGGCCTAATAAGGGGCTGGGAATTCTCGAGGAAGGAAATCCCATAATCCTCCTCCTGGGGCAGGGGTGGGAGCAGCATCAGCCAAACTCCAGGGGCCAGATGTGAGGTTTCTTAAACATTTGTAAGAAGGAAATGAGGAGGGGGAAGTGGCCTGTGAGCTCTGGGCTGGTGACCTGGTGTGTCTCAGGCCTGTGTCCGTGCCCTGGAGTCTCAGGAGAGTGATATCACCAAGGATACACAGTATCAGGAAGGGATTCCTTGGGCTCAGAAATACCGCAGATGTAATCTAGCACCAGCTTCACTATCCCTGAGCTTTAATCCTCAGACTCCAGTCTGTTTCTATCCCAAACCTCCCAGCCCCTGCAGATCAAGTCTGCTTCCCACCTAGAGGCTTGAGTGGGCCAGAGGGACAGGAGGGGGTGGCTCAGAGACCTGGTTCTAGCCTTCCCTATGTCAGTGGAAACAGAAAGAAGGCCCCCTAGAAGGGAACAGAGCAGCTGGGGGTGCAGGGAGGGGGAGGGGGCTCAGGAGAGGCAGCTGGCAGGCGGGAAGCTGATCTGGGGGTCTCAAGTTTCTTGACATCAATTAGAGCAGCCGGCCTGAACTCATTAGTAGCCCGGGGTGCAGGGCTCATCAATAATGAATTCACCCTGCTCTCTGCCCCCCCCCCCCAACTGCCTGCAAGGTCACCCCACCCTCAAACCAGCTGCATCCCCTTGGTAAGCTAAGCAGCCCCCCTCCTGCCATGTCCCTAAATGAGCCCCTGGGGGGCAGTGTGGGAGCATGGAAGCATAGATGAGGCCCAGGGCAAAGGGGTCTCACTGATCCACCACACCTAATGCTGTTGCTTGCGTGTCCTTTAGAGTTCATGCAGGAGGAGAAAGATTGAAAAAAGGCAAAGGACATATTCGGGGGTGGGCAAGAAACAAGGGGGGAAGCAGGTTTTCTGATACTTGAGTTGAATGGCCTGGGATAGGTAGGATCTGGAGGAAAAGAAGCTCCTCTGAAGGGCTCCAGAACCCACGCTCCCTGACAAGGCCAGGTGTGGGCAGCCAGGCTACAGACCCCTAATATCTAAGGCCTCTAGATGAGAACAGGCATACTCCCCCTACCCCCAACATTTTCTTGCCCTTGGGTTAGAGCATTTTGCCAGGTGCAGAAACCGATCTTTTCTCCAAACCAAATCAGTGGAGTGAGGGCAAGAGACTGCTGAGGTTCAGAAACAGGAACTTGAACTTCCTGTAACTTAATTAGACATGTCCTCCCAACTTCCCTCCAGAACCCAGGAATGCCAGCCCCCAGTGCCCTTCCCCTTCCTAGACTGTCTCCAGCCTGCTACCTTCCCTCTGGCCTCCCTGTCTCCACCCTCCCTAAACCTAAGTGTTCTAGTTCCCAATCACACCTCTTTTCCTTCTGACTTGGGTTGGCCTGAAGCTGGCTGCTTGGCATTCTGGGAAATCCTCCTGCCACCCTCTCTTGGGGCAGGTACAGACAGGTCCAGGCTGCAGCAGCTGCATCATCCCCAGACACCTCCCAGACTCCCAGACTCCAGCTTCCTGCTGGGGTTCCAGTTGCCCATCCTCAGTCAAGTCCCCCTCTGACCCTCAAAATGCACCCCTCCCCCCCCATTCTCCCCTGCCCACAGTTTCTGTCCCAGCCTCCGCACTCCCAGCATCTCATCAAACTACTCCCTACCAGTCCTCTGCAAGTTGGCCTTAGCAGGGAATGCCCTGGGCCCAGGCCCTGAACAGCGCTGTCCTCCCCACCCCACCCCACCCCAGGTCCTCTCCAAGGTTGAGCCTCCGCTCCAGATGGGCTATCATCTTCTGGTTGCTGTAATGATCTCTGTCGCAAGCTTTTTTTTTCCCTACCACTTTGGGCCCATCGACCACAAATCTCTTCACTCAGACCTTCCCTAAGGACCTAGACATTCAAACCCCATAAACCCGGGATCCGCTGCAACCCTGCTTCTCTCCTCTGAGTCCCAAATTCCAAGCATCAGACTCCAAAGTCAGAGAAATAAACTAGAACCCATTCTCTGTGACCCCTCCCCAAACCCATCACTCTGAGGAGGAGGTTGTGTCCCATCCAACCCAGGACCCCTTCCTACCCAGTGTCCAGGCATCTCCCACCCCACATCAACCTAGGACCAGCACCCCAGGAACCCAGGAGGCTTAGCTTCAAGCTTCATCGTCTCACACCGGCTTCTAGATATCTTGCTCCACCCCGCCCCCCCTCACCCCAGCCCTGGCTGCAGTGACACCATAAATCCAGGACACCTAGGGGCAGCAAGTAAAGGCAGGAGGAAGCAGGAAGGGCGAGCAGCAGCCAGGGCGCCCCATCCCGGAGCCTGGGTAGCCCCAGTGCCCCCTCCTCCCGTCTTCACCTGCTGCGGGCTCCGCCCCCGCTCCTCCTAGGCCGGCCTCGGCTCCTCCCCTGACTCCTCCCCCCGTACCCCAGCCCGACCAGAACGGCCCCCGGGACTGAGCGACGCGGAACCCCGGGCGCCTGGGTCCCCAGCATGATCCTCGGTGAGTGGGCTCTGCGGTTCCAGGCTCCTGGCTCCTGGGTCCCTCTCAGTAGGTCACCCCCCCAACCTCCCGGCACCGCGGTGACTGCGGCCGCCAGTCAGCTACCGGTTCCCCCTCCCCCTTCATCTGGCTCCACATCTGGGGTCGCGTCTTCTCTTCCCCAAGCTGCTGCTTCTCGGGGTTATCTCGGGAGCGAGAAAGGGAGAGGCAGAGTCGAAAGAGACCCCCGCCCCATAATAAGAATATTGCGTATTCATAAGGCTCATGAATATTATATGACTATCTACGAGAGACTGGGGGGGGAGGCTGGGGGGGCCAGTCCTGGCCTGCTGGAGTTGAGGGAAAGGTTCTGACCCATGCCCCTCACCCCCACCCAGAGCCTTCCTCCACCCTTAGCTCAGACACTCCGACATCCTTCTGGACCCCGGAGAAGAGGGAGAAGAGGAAGTGGGGGGCGGGGTGGGGGGAGAAGATGGTGGGTGTAGCTTAGAGGTGTGTGTGGAGGGAGGTGGGAACCTGAGGGCTGGAGATAAGGGGGCTGGGGAGAAGAAGGGGTAGGAAACTGTCCATCCCAGTGCCCCTGCGGCTGGGATCCTGTCTCCGCAGCCATCCTGCCCCAACACGCCAGGACCTGCCCCTCTTCTCTCTCGCAGCTCTGGCTGCCTTCTTCTTCTCCCCCCCCCCCACTCCTACCCCCAACCCTGCCTTGGGCCTGGGGCAACAGGAAAGAGCTCTGGAGAGTAAGGATGGGGGAGGGGAACTCCCTCTGGGCTCTGACAGCCCTTCAGCCATAGCCACCCCATCCTCATGACCTAGATGGGAAGGGAGCCCTGGGGTGGGGGAGGGAAGCCTAGCTATGCACTAGACTTCTCAGCTCACTCCAGGCCCCTGCCCTTTACCCTCCTCCACAGTAGTCCGTGGGCTTTTCTGTCCTCTGCCCTCTGCACCCCCAATCAGGCCCAGACACCTGTGGTCTCCCTGACCCCTGTAAGGGACATCTGGCTCTATGCAGGTGCCCCGGGGCTGGATTGACTGCAGCCTCAGCCCTCTCCTGAGTCCCTATGTCCTTTGCCTGCCTCCTTTGCATTTCTTCTTTCATTTGACCCCTATTGCCTTCTGCCAGCAGTCTCGCTCCCCTTCTGCCCTTCTTCCTCTGTCTCATTCTCACCCCCTCTTGTATTTCCTCACTCTCATCACTTGATGCCTGTCCCCTCCACCTGGCACTCCATCACAGCTATGAAGTGAATGAGTGAACAGAGTCATGAATGACTGGCTGCCTGCCTCCTGCCCAGGAGTATCTCTATAGGAGGGGAAGAGACTCTCCATTATCCAGACTGTCCCCACCCCAGAGTGACACCCACCCCCATGCCCTGGACTCAGGTCCGCAGAGCACAGGCTCTACATTCCTCCATCCTATGTCATCCCTGTGCCCTAGCTCTACCCTGGGCACAGGCTGGGGAGACAGCAAGGAGCTTGTCCACAACAGACCCGCATGAGCTCCCTCCTGTCAGGGAGCCCTGGAGAGGACTTGGGGATCTGCTCAAGTCTGACTCAGACCCAACAGGAAGAATGCCCAACTCCAAATTCTCTGAAACTGGACCCTCTGCCAAAAATTGGACCCCACCACATCTCCCTGATGCCACTGTCATTTACCCCCTCTTTGTGCCAAGCCCACAGAGGGCTTAGCCTGACAGCCTGCACAATTTAACCCTCTGTGAAGAAAGGGGAGAGAGAAGGAGTAGCCAGCCAAAACTCAGGCCCCACCCGTGGGGTCTATGCTAAGATTTTCAGGTTCTGAATTCTGAGGTCCACCAAGGTGGCCTTGCCAAGAAGGGGAGGCCTGGTCCAGGTTTAAAGTGGTGATTCTGGGCTCCTGTTCCCTGTTCTAGGCCTTCCAGGCCAGCTGTCCTACTGGGCCGCTGGTATTGGGGGAGGGGCACATCAAAAGAGGTCCTCTCCCAGCAGGATTTTCCAGGGTCATCCCTGCTGGCCCTTCCTGGCCACCTCCTCCTCCCTTTAGGCCCTGCCCCCACCCACATCCACCCTCAGGTTATTAGGGATGATGTTTGCAGTAGTTATTCATAATCATCCCCTTGTTGCTTTCATCTTTGACTTCAAAGTCTTTCTGGCCCTCAGTCTGCCTCCTGCCAAGAGGGGGGAATTAAGGCAGAAGCGGACAGATATGTAGGATTTGGTCAAGAAGGCAAGATCCGGTCTGGAGATTCAAGGCCATCCCCCTCTTCCCTTGAGCCCCCTTTAGGCATTTCTGGGGAGAGAATAGAGGCCAAAAAGCCAGAAGGGAAAAGAAATGGGATAGAGATGAGATTCCAGTTCAGGCTGCAACCCAGTTCCTCCCTACCTGCATCTGGTGGTCACTTTAACCTACTGTTTACTCTGTACTTTTCACCCCCTTAACCCCTAACTCGACTTGCAACCCTAACCTCAGTGCCTCTCCCTGATCTTAATTTCATCCTGGCCCTAATCTCCAGACCAGCACTACACGCAGACCTGCCCTACGCTCCTCCTGGCTCCTGCGCCTTCCTGGCTGCTCCCTGAGCCAGCTCACTTGGGGATACTCCTCTGCCAGGGCTGAGGCCCCAGGCCCCACCTAAGGTAGTCAAGAGGGTGGGACTCCAAACTGACTAGAATTTCCGGAGAAGGGAGAAGGGAAGAGACCAGACTTCAGTGGGATGGAAGGAATCAGACATGGCTTGTTGCTAGAGGGAAAACCTGAATGGCATCATAGCACCTGATGTCAGGTAGCACAGAAAGGGACAGGTGGAGGGTCTGAGAGTCTAATAGTTCAGGTCCTCTAAGGTGTACCGGGAACTGTCTTTATAAAGCATTTGGCAGCTCCCCACGGAGCTGGGTGGGGCTCCAGCTACTGGAGGTAATTACTCTAATGAGCTTCCCTCTGGAGTGGCCTGCCCCAGCCAGGCCCCTGCTCCTCCCTGCCCTGCCTGATATGTGTGTCTTGCATAGACACGCACACACACAAACACATCTGCAGTCTGCTCTCTGCCCTCCAAACCTGCCTGAAGCCCCCACCTAGACAGATGTCAGCACCCTTGGATTTCCTACCTCATTTCCTGCTTCTCGGCTCACCTTTCTCTAATCTTCCCAGAAAAGTGAAGTGTGGAAAGAGTAGTGCCAGGTAGGTTCAGATCCCTTACTGTGTGACCTTGGTCAAAGAACATCTCTCTGAGCCGACTGTCATCATCTGTAAGATGAGGAGCCATTTATTTAGTAAACATTTATTGAGCTCTCTTGAGGCATGCCAGCCCTTTATTCTCTCAATTCCGAGGCAGGTACTGTTCTTCCAGTTTGAGGAACGACAAATGAGACCAAGGGGGCCCCAGAAACTACCTAGCCACACAGCTAGTCACCCAACGAGTGGGCAGCACCCCGAATGACTGGCATATAGCAAGCCCTCAAAAAGTGGCAATACCTATTATCCTCAGAGAAATGGGGAAGGGACTGAGAATTGAACTACCTGAAACCAAGAATACTGTTTCTGCCGACTCAGTTCATAAGCTGCCATTTTCCTCCCTCCCCACGTGAGACCTCAGAGTCCAGTGGACCTGAAAATCTGGGAGGACTCAAATGAACCTCTAGTTGCCCACCTATGCTTCCTTCCCTCACTCCATGTTCCTTCCCTATACCCTCCTAAGGGGTCTTGTCTGTAGAAAAGAGGGTTGATGTCTACGGGGGCTGAAGGTACCATTTTCTCCAGCTCCAGAAGGTGCTTTTCTTCCCCAGAAAGATTGAAGCCTGTGTGTAGACCTCTGCCTCAGAGTCAGACTAGAGTCCTCTGGAGTCATGCAGCAGAGAAAGAATTTGCTACAGAGTAGAATAGATCTGTATTTAAACCCCAGGTTTGAGCTTTACAGACTGTGTGACATCAACCAAGGTTTTTTCAACTTTTCTGAGCCTCAGTTTCCTCATGTCAAATGGGAAGTAGAGGATCAGTTTCCTTGTAGGCTCATAGCTATCTCAGCAATTAAGTGTGATAATACTCAGGATCCAAGGCCGGGCACAGTGGCTCGTGCCTGTAAGCTTCAGCCTATGAAGCGGCCGGGGCTAGGGATCGCGGTTTGAGTCCCACCTGGGCCCTTAGTGAGAGACCTAGTTCCAAAAAAAAGCTGGGTGTGGTGGTGTGTGCCTGTAATCCCAGCTACCTGGGAAGCTGAGGCTGGGGATTGCTTGAGTCTGTGGTACCCCGGGCAACGTGAGCCTGCGGTTCCACAGGCAAATATAGCGAGACCTAGTCTCAGAAAAAAAAAAAGAACTCAGGATCCATTACTGGTCACGTAACCACCCCTCAATACATATTTCTGTTGTCTTTTCTAGAACTTATCTCTCTCTTCTGGGATGAGATACATGTTTCAGGGGTGGGGACCTAGAGGGTCTAGAACCTGGGAGAGAGCCAAGAAGCTGAACCAAGGTCTTGGGTGTGGGGTGGGGCGATAGGCCAGGCCTAAACCAGCTGCTAGGGGTGAGTGCTGGTGCCCGGGACTCTGGGAGCAGGACTCTGGGAGCGGTCAGGTTTCTCTCACCATTCCTGATGCCGCCTGGGGCTCGTTAAGGCTGCCCTGGTCTCCTGTGCCAGGTAGGAGTGGGTCGGACACAGAGGGGAGATCCACTGAGGGGTCTAACCAGAAAAGGAAGCCCACCCAACAACCCTGTCTGTCTGTCCCTCTCCTCGCTCTTGCTCCCTGTTCACTGTCTTCTGGTCTTTCTCCGCAGGTCTCTCAAGCTCTGTCTTTCTTCCAGGTCTCTAGCTCTGTGTCCAGCTTCTCAGCAGTGTCTTTGTTTTTATTTCTCCTCTCATTCTCTTCCATCTCACCATTGTTCTTTATCCTTTTCACTCTCAAGGTCTGTACCCCTTTCTCAATCATATGTTCCTGCTTCTGTCTGTCTTTTCCACTCTATCACTCACTTTTCCCTGTCTGTCTCTCTCCCTCTCTTTCTCTTCTGCCACTATCCCATCTCAACCCTGAGGTGGCAGAGGAACGAATGAACATAGAGCACACAAACCCCTAGCCACCCAGAGATCCAAAGACAGCATCCTGCCCTTCAAACCCAAGGTTACTGGAGCCCAAGCTCCTAGCAGCCTCCACACCTCTCTGCCTTAGGCACCCAGCCCACCAAGTCCTGGCAGCAGGTAGAAGAGAAAGACCCCTCTAGACCTTTCTGGACCAGCTCCCTGCCCCCAGCTGTGCCTGAGCCCTCCCCACCCCCTCCCTTCTCGCCTCTGATTCCCCTAATCCCTGCTCCCCCGCCCTCCCCTCTGCCCCACTTTTCCAGGACTCTGATTGGCTGATTCTACTGACTGTACTAGGGGAGAGGGGGCTGGTCAGGGAGGGGGCAGGGGGCAGATCCTAGGGAAGGGGACACTGTCAGGCCCAGGCCCCTGGGGGGCCAGGGCCAGGCTACTGCCTAGGGGCAGCAGGCGACTGAAACTGAAGGTATGAAAAGGGGGAGCCTCTATGGAGGGAGCAAGAAAGAACCCTGGGACCCTCTGCTCAAGAAAGGTCAAGGGAGGATAGGCCAAGTTTGCAACCTCCTGGGTTCACCTTTGCCCTGGGGGCCCCTATGGCTAGCAGGGGCTTGCCAATGCAGTGAAGGGCAGCCAGAGTGCCCCACTGGTAGACAGCAGAGGCCACAGAAGGAGCTGGAAGAAGCCCGGAGGGGTTCTGAGATCTGCAGGCTACCCCTTGGAGCCTGGCAGAGTTCTTCCCAGGGCGCTGGTGGAGGAGAAGGTTTCAGGGGAGGATATAGTTCAGTGACTGGCCTGGACTTTCATTTCCCCTTGGGGTGAGACCCTGGCATTCCCCTCCCAGAGACCTGCATGCTTCCTTCTGCAAAGCTGGAGCTGAACACTCCTGCTCCGAATGAGACCAGGGGAAATGGAAAAAGACAAAGTTTGGGAGAAAGGGCTCCAAGAAGGGCAGTCTGCCTCCCTGAACAAGTGCCAATCACTTTCTGCCTATTCTTGAGATGGCAGCAATTAAGAATTGTAAAAAGCTGTACTAGGGGAGAGGGGAGACTCAGAGATTCAGTGGCCCTTCTTCAAGTCCAGGCCTCAATATTCCCCTGTAGCTAGTGGGATGACTCACCTACCCACCCTTCTCTCCATGGGGTGACACCTAACCTTTGGGATTCCCTGAGGGGAAGTAAAGCCAGAAGAAGGGAATGACCAGGCCGGTCCCAGGCCTGCTGGTCCAGCCGGAGGCCTGCAGAGAAGGTCTGAGCTCTTCCTGGATTAGTAAAATGCCTGAAGTCTTGGGGGAGGGAGGCTGGAGAAGGGGGAAGTGAAAGCCAACCAGAAGGGAAGGACTGGTCCGCTCCCTCCCCCAGGCCCAGGGGGCATCGTGCTCCATTGCTCAGAGCCAGTAAGCAGGGGAAGTGTGCGTGGCTTGGGGGGCATACTTTCCGAGAGTGGGGGAAGGGGGGTCACAGCTGGGGAGTAGGAGTGATAGGCTTGGGTGAGGCTCCCAGTTTCAGTCTTCCTGCTCCACATAATGTTTTCTCTGCCCTTCAGGCAGCCTGAGCCGGGCAGGGCCCCTCCCTTTGCTACGGCAGCCCCCCATCATGCAGCCCCCGTTGGACCTCAAGCAGATCCTGCCCTTCCCACTGGAGCCAGCCCCCACCCTGGGCCTCTTCAGCAACTACAGCACTGTGAGTAGCCACTTACTGGCCTTCCCAGCCCACCTGTGACCCCTACTCTTTTCTCCTGAATATCCCCACTCTTTTCTGTGCTTGGATCTAATTTCTTATCTCTCCTTATGACCCCATCTCCCTTACTTTTAGTCAAGTACAAGTATTGTTGGCTATCTGGTATACCATCAACAACAATGAAAATCATAGTTAAATATTTGCCAAGGTCTTGCTCTGGACCAGACACTGTACTAAGGGTTTTATATGAATCATCTCATTTATTCCTCCAATGATTCACCCACCATTTGAAGAAGAAATGAGACCTAAAGTGGTAGAGTGGTGGGAAAGGTGGGAAGAGTGATAGTGCCCGATCAACAAAGAATATGAATAAGCAGGGCCATATGCATACCTGTTTGTACGGTCCAACTCTTGGAGCCCACAGGTGGGTGCGTAGGGTCGACTGGGCAGGGCCTGGAAGGTTGGCAAAGCTGTCTGGCAATAGGAAACAGAGAGCCACTATCCGTTCTCCAGCAGGCAAGTGGCTGATAAGAGCAGTGCTTGAGCAAGGTGAAAAAGGCAGCTGAATGGAAGAAGCAGAGGCTAGAGAAAGGTGGCCAGTTAGGAGGCTGTTCCAGAAATGCAGGCCTACAGGGAAGCCTAGAGGGCCAGATGGGACTGGTAGCTGTGGCAGTGTGAGTGTGAGTGGGGAGGAAGGGAGGATGGGCGAGGTGTTTCCAAGGAAATATTGACAGGCCTTGGTGACCAACCAGTGTGTGGGGGTGGGGAAGAGAATGAGTCAAGATGACTGCAGGCAGGGTTCAGGACTCTATGACTGGGAGGAGGAAGTCACCTTGACAGGGGCAGGGGATTGGAGGAAGAAACTGGTCTGGGGTGAGGCTGCTGAACTTACTTCAGGGCATGGTGCCTTGATGTACCAGTAGGACATTGAGCCAAAAATGCCCAGCAGATGGTTGAAATTTGCAGCCCTAGAGAATGAGCTAGAGTCAAAGGATTGGGGGAAGTCAGCCTTCTTCTACTCAAATAATCCACCATCAAACCATATTTAGCTACAAACATGTATTGAGCATTGACTGTGTGCCAGGCACTGCAGTGGATGTATCTACACATGATCTCTAATCTTCACCATAACCCAACAAGGTAGATTTTTTTCCGTTTGATACAGAAGAGGACAGAAACTAAAAAAGATTGAGTAGTTTATTTCAGTTGGCACAGTATGTGCCTAAGATGATTTGAATTTGAACCCATAGCTTCAAACTCAAAATAGAATTTTCTTTATTCCACAGCTGCTTCCTTCAATGTCCTCCCAGAGAATCCAAATCAACATTTGCATTGCATTTTGAAGTTTACCAAGTGTTTTTCATATCCCAGCCTTTATTTATAATACCTTTATGGGTTAGCTATTTTATTCTCACTTTACAGACAAGACAATTGAGTACTATAAGCAAGGTACTTTTAGATGCAGTGGAGATGTGAAGGTAAATATGATACAGTCCAATCTTGAAGGAGCATACACTGGGAGGATAAATATTGACATGAATACAACAATCTATAACGGAAAACAGAGGGAGGGTTGTAAATACTGTGATAGGGACACTAAAAGGTTCAAATGAATCAAAAATCTTTTTGATCATTTTGATTACCTACTATGTGCCAGGCACTGTGTCTGGGTCCAGGTCACAGATTCAGTCTGTGTCCTTGGGGAACTTGTGGTTTAATAGGAAATAGCAAGTGAACAGTTACCCTGTGGTGTGAAAAGAGCTGTGCAAGAAGCTTGTATCACAGCCCTGGGAGTGTCAAGAAAGACTTGCTGGTTGTGGTAGTGCCTAAGGGACAACTTGAGCTAACCAGGAAGAAAGAAGAGCAGAGGAAAAGGGAATTGAACCTGGGTCAGGTAAAATATGATTTGGGCTTTGAAAAGACGTATTAGTAGGAGTTTTAAAAGGGATGGTAGAGAATATTGCACACTGAAACAAATAGTACAAATAGCATGTATAAGGGCTGGAAAAGAACATTTGAGAAAATACAATTGATTGGTTATAAGTGGAGTAGAAGGTGCCAGGAATGCCTCTCCCCTCTGTTTAGATACCTGATGGGCCTTTCTGGAGGATAAAGAAGACAGTGTAGTCAAAATGTCCCATTTCATACATGTGGAAACAGACCCAGAGAGGTTAAGTGACTTGCCCAAGGTCACAAAGCTACTTAGTCAAATTCCTGGGATAATACAGGGTTCTGACTCCTCCCCCGAGGTTCAGGGCTCTGCTGCCTCTAGCGGGGGGTGAGCTATTTAAAACCTGAGCCTGGATAAGCCTGGAGAGTGCGGCAGGGTGTTGAGCAGCACCAACTTTGGCATCTGACTGTCCCCATTTGAATTGACATTTGAGCACATAGCTTTGTGTGCTCAGGCAAATTACTTAACCACTCTGGACCTCGATTTTACTGGCCCCAAAATAATATAGTAATAGTACCAACTGGCAGGTTGTTTTGAGAATTGTATTACATAATCATAACGCCTGACATAAAGTGAGTGTTCATTCAGAATTAGCTACTGTGATTATTATGTTACTGCTATTAGGGGTGGATCAGAGAGGAAAAAAGGTAGGATGGTAGCACCCCAGCAGTGGGGAATAAGCAGAATTAGGCAGTGGGAACAAGAGGAAGCTCCAACAGGGAAATGAGGAGCCTCTAGAGGGGGTGGGGACAGGAGCTGCTTCCTGTAGAGTTGGAGAAGCCAAAGGAGAGTGTGGCGGGTTACATCAATAGTGTCAAATTCTGCAGGGGAAGGAGGACTGCAGGAAAGCTGCAGACAGCCCTTTGGCAGTGTTGTGCAGCAGTTAAGTACATGGCTTTGGAGTCAGGATGCCCAGGTTTAAATTTAAATCCCAGTTCAGCCACTTACTAGCTTATGACCTTGGGCAAATTATTTAACCTCTCTAAACCTCAGTTCCCTCATCTATAAAATGAAGATAAAAATAGTAGTTACTTCAAGTTGTGGTTGTGAAGATTAAATTAGATGATCCAGGTAAAGAGAGACTGGTGCGTTCTAAGGGCTCCATCAACATTAGGTGGTGGTGGTGGTATGGTGATGGACAAGTACCCTGTCTGTCTCCTTCTTGGACAATTTCTACCCCTTAGACCCTGCTTGCATTATTCTTCCCTCTGCCCATTGGGATATTCCTCACCGTTTCCTAAAGACAGCCTCTCCCTACATCCAGTCTCCTGTCACTCATCTCCTGCCCTATATTGAATGGGAGGGGATGAGACCTAGAGGTGGGAAAGCGGGAATCCCAGATCTGTCCAGAGAGAATGAGCCAGGGGAGTGGGCCCCTCTGCCCTCACCCCTGGTCCCCCAATGCTGCCCCCCACTCGACCGCCAGAGGGCAGCAAGTACACGAAGCATAAACTCTGCGAGCCTGGTTTTCCAGCAGGTGGCGGGTGAGAGGAGGTGGGAAGAGGTTGGGGATGATGTCCCCAAGTGCGAGGTCGCTTTGGCTCCTGTGCTCCCCCAGCTCTGCCGTTGCGGGGAGGCACTGAGAGTGCAGAGCTCGACACTGGGCTCGGTTTCCCAAATAGGGGAAGTGACATATAAAAGGGCCATCGGGGCCGCGTGCACAGGGAGCTGGGGAAGGGTCGTCTGGGGACTAGGAAGAAAGATCATCAGCCGATTTGCTAGCGCGTGTCTGGCGGAAGAGATAGTAGAGAGGGGAAATGTCTCAGGTTGCAAAACAGGGTCGCCCATTGGTTTGGTGGGGACACTAGGGCCACAAGGGTCCCAGGTGGACGAAGCCAGTCTCACCTGGTCAGTGCCTGGTCGCCAGGCCGAGCGGCCCTTCGTCAGGACCCGATCTTCCCTGGAAGGAGTGGCTGAACACGGACACCCTCTCTTCTCGTTCCGCCCTAGCCCCCCCGTCTTGTCTCTCACGCCCCGCCCCCACCCTCGGTCCGCCCTCGGCCCCGCCTCGGGGGCGGGCTCCGGTCCCGGCCGGCCCCGCCTCCTCTTCTCAAGGCCGGCCAGGCCGCACAGCCCCAAGCAGCCAGGGCAACCAGCGCCGCGTCCCTGGCTCGCCCTGCCCGGCCAGGCTCGGCCCCCCTCCCGCCCGGGTCCGCCGCCCCGGGCCATGGAGCCGCGGCCCCCAGGGTCCCGCAGGGTAAGCCACCCGGCCCCTCCTCGCTCCCTGGC
>PVHY01013477.1:0-41237 GCA_004024945.1 Uropsilus gracilis | reverse complement strand
AGCATGGTATTGGTACAAAAACAGACAGTCAGATCAATGGAACAGAATTGAGTGCCCTAAAATAAAACCACACATCTACAGTCAACTAATCTTCGACAAAGGTGTGAAAAACTTACCGTGGAACAAGGATAGCCTCTTTAATAAATGGTGCTGGGAAAATTGGACTAAGACATGCAAAAAAATGGACCAAGAAATCTCTTTATTTTCAATCCTCTGAGTCCTTTGAATTTCCTTGATCCCTTCCCACAAAACCATGTATCTGTCTTTAAAAAAGTTGACCTCTGTGTCTGCTAATAATTAAAATCTACTCCTTTCCTCTTCAAATATAAGGATTCATGATGAAGAAAATACTTAATATGTTGGTTATATCCTTCAGACTATGTTTATATTTATATCACCTTACAATGCCTCAGACACAAATCATCACAAAATTAAATAATGAAATAATTAAGTATCAGGGTGGTAAATATGAATATGTAAAGTCATTGCAAAAAGATCATTAATATTATTGCTACCTTAACTGTAAATAAGAAAATAAATATCAGTATAAGTCCAACTGTGTACATGTAACCATAATTCATACGTTAGAATGAGAATAGACACTTCTCTCTGATTGAGTTTGACATTTTATATAAAGGATTTATACTCTTTATGTTGTTGCATGTAACTAGCTGTATTATCTCAGCAGTATTCAAAGATCGAGATCTTTCCATGTCGACCCATAACATTTATTTTACACAGTTTCCTCTAGTAAAAATATATACTAATTAATTAAGCATGATTAGCTTTTGAGATTTTTGATAGTATCATTTATAGCATTGATGGAACTGGAAAGGATCACGTTAAAGTGAAATATGTCAGAAGAAAAAAGACAAATACCATATGGTGTCACTTAATGTGGAACCTAGACAGGGAAAAAAAAAATAAACAGGAGCAGAAGAGGTTGGTGTCAAATAAAGTCAAACCAGTAACAAACCCTAGAAATATGACTGTTGACTGAGACTATCAGATGGGAAAGGACAAGAGAGAGGGAGGGAAAAAGGAGAACACAGTATGGAGATGAAGTACAATCCACTTCCTCTTGGTGGAGGACCGTGGGTATTTTGGTAGTGGTTGTGGTGTGGCAACAATATGTAAAAGGAATATCCTATACCTCTAATTCACAAAAGTCTGAATCAATGTTACCTCGAAAAACAAAAACAAAAACAAAAAACAAACAGCTTAGTTGTTCATCTCATCTATGAATTTGTTCACTACTGAAGCATATAAAGAATACCTCCCCATAGTGGTAAAACTTACTTTGAATGTAATGTAATGATTTATATCTAAAAATTTTAGCTAAATCACATTTTCCACATAGGAATAATTCATATTTATATGGCTTTGTCATTTTTTAATACTATAGATATTTTTGATAGGACTACATGAGGAATAGTTAGATTATAGGTAGGTAGATAGATGGAAAGCAATTATTGGATATGCATGTCTAATATGCCCAACTTTATGTGTTTCCCATTACAAGAATCAGCTTCCTGTGCATAAATGCCTGCAATAGTAAAACAAGGGAACTGAGAAGTTTTGAGTAATGCAAATATAAGAATTATTGATTCATATGGAATACTGTAGTGGATAATAGATGATATTTCTGTGACTCGGGTTTACTCAATTTTTGACATTTAAAATATTAAAGCAATGATATGCTAATTTGTTTCATATCATCATCTTCATATATACATATACATACACATACACACAGAAATACGGTTTTCTTTAGTTTTTCCCCCATTACTTTTTCCTATTTCATAAACTAAGAGAAAACTGAAAAAAAATGTTGGCATTCTCCCAAAACTCTTTTAATACAAATTAATTTGGATTTTCATCAATGAGAAAATGCATAGGCTACTCAGAGTTCTCCTTATGATTTGAAAACACAGAGCATATCAAAATAACTTGCCACATGGCTAAAAAGGAACAAAGTAGACAGAAAGACAAATTTTATACAATTTTCTTGTGAATAAACAGAAATCACTTCAGAATAAATGAGAAAAAAATCAGTGTAATTACATACAACACGTCCATTTTTTGTTTGTTTGTTTGTTTGTTTGTTTTTACTACTGTCAGTTTTAAAGGAGTTACAGTTTGGGAATGAAACTAACAAAGCAGAAAATGGAATTTTATCATTGTCTCAGTATAGCCCACATTATCACCAATGTTACATTATCATTCCATGTATGTTATGTATCTATAGGAAGTCAGTCATACTTAGTTTATCATTATGTTTTTTTATTCATAAGCAGTAAAAGGAAATTACAAATCTAGGTTAATCGTGCTTAAATTATGAGACATTGTCTAGATCTACCAAAAGCATAAAAATACATAATTTTTTCCTAAAGAAACTTATGTTAGGATTTGGAATAAGGTGAGTTTGTCTTGGTCACTTTTGGTAATCAGGTTACTCATCACATAGTACACAGCACTTTAATCAACAGGAAATGGCAGGATCTTTGGCTATGGGGATGTAATTTCTCTTGAAATTAATGATAAATCATAATTATATAAACTGAAGGAAGACATAACATACCTACAGGCTGCATAATAATAATCATAGCAAAAGGAACCTATTGCATTTGCAAGATTAGAATGAACAGGTTTTTGCAGAGAGTACAATAAATCAATTTTGAAAATGCCAAGTCAAATCAGGTATGCTAAACTATCAACTAGTATTTGGCTTACAACAAAGCTGGAAATTGAGTTACAGAATTTGAGATATCTTCATTTGCAAATTATATAATAAAAGCTAAGAGGTATATACATTTACATATGTAGCAAACTTATGCACTCATGGGAAAGAAAAATTCTAACTGCTATGCAAAGTGGCATTATTTCTATGTTAAGGGGATTAAACCAATTCTTGAGTTTAAGTTTTAAAAGTTAATAATTACTCCTGGATGGGATCATGGTTTTAATAAAATCTCAAAATATTAAGTAAAGGCATACAATTTAAGCATAACCTGAAAATATATTCTGCCCTAAGTGAACGCTTTGAACAAGGGACAGTCATCTTCTTTTGGGGAATGGAACATTTTGCTCTGTCAGTGAAAATAACATTTTTTACTGAAGTTTCAGCTTTTCTAGCTATCCCTCAGGATCCATTACTAACAGTGGAAGAATGAGCTGACAAATAAGAGTGGACACTCAGCCACTTTTACTACTTATAATTTATGTCATATACAGATAACGGTGCATAATACTTTAGTAAGGAAAAAAGTTCTTAAACAATATACTAGACTCTGAGATTTTTTTTATTCATAAGATTCATCCTGTTTTTCAAACAACAACACAGATGTATCACTCTATATCTTAACTAACTTGCTTTCAAGATAGGACATCTGTGAAATATTCTTCTGTTTTCCTGTTTAAAAAGATTAGGAAAGAGAAGTTGTATATCTTTTTGCTTTGGGTGGAGGTACTTTAGCTATTCTAGCTGACATTTGTTATTAATTAATAACTGTTTAGACAATTGTTAGTGAAATGATTTTCATTAGTAAGATGTGGAGCTATATACTTATTGAACCTATATATATTGCTAGCTAAAGACTACTGGTTCTGTTCATGGTATATTCCATATCTAATTTTTATCTTTTGTTACTTTGTGGGGCTTTGAACTTTGTAACTAGCCAACAAGACATGTTTTCAAGAGGCAGATGTATTTTTAATTTTTGTTTATTATTTCAAGAGGCAGATTTCTGTTCCATATAGGATATTGTCACTTTCAGTGTAGTAACATTTAATTTGGGTAATCCCACAAAAGAGGTGTGGGGAGGAAGGCTTGAAAGCTGTAATTTTATTCTAGTGATGCTGTTTATTCTAGTGATGCAAAATAACTTCCTTGAAATCAGCATGTGTATCTGCATATTATTTGAATGTTCATCCTTTTTTTGTCTATGGGTCTGTGTATGTGTGTGTTTGGTTTTCTTTGTGTATGTGTTTGGTTTGTAATCAAGTAACAATTCCAAAGGATTATCTGTTGACTGTTAACACTTTGTAAGGAGTTTCTAAATCTGAATTTCTATAATGGTGATCTGATTCTGAAAGCATATTTCAAGGGGAGATAAAACTCTCTTATTCTTTGTCATTGATATACAGTGTATATGCAGTGAATTGCAGATCCTAAACATATGTTTTAATGAGTTCTAATAAATGCAAAATCAGTGTCACACACATTCTTCATCATTCATTCGGCAAACATTTATCCAGTACTTAGGGTGTTAGGGTGAAAAAGAACTCATTTTCTATCCATTTTGTTTCTTCTGGACTTAATGAGCAATCAGAAAACATTACAAGAAAGAGCAAAGCAAAAACAATGAATTTAATAAAATATCTATGGAAAATTCACATGGTTATCAATTATAAAGATTAGAGATTGAGCCAGAAGTATTTATACTGCATTTTGGAACCTGAAGCAACAAAAGAAACAGATGATATCATGTGATAGATGAGAAAGGGAGTGACTTCCTCCTGACTCTTAGTACGGGTAGATTCTTAGATAGAGAAGACATGTTTACTGGTAATCATAGTTGATGAGACCCCCAAGCCACATTTTTCTTGATCATGAAAGGGAAAAGAGTGATAGCTTGTTCACTTAGGGAAAGGGCAAAGGTTTAGGGCATATTTGTGTCCTCTTTGATTAGGGAGAGCAAAGAATTTAGGCATGAACAAAAGCTTCTCCTAGACTCAGGACCATCTTGCTTTCCCTGCAAAGCAATATGTATTCTTTATGTTACAGCTAAAGACCTGAGACTCACAGACCTTGACTGAGCTTGAGTTCACCTACCAAGGCTACAAGTGACTGAGTCTGGATCCATTGAGAAAAGTGTTTCTGACTCTTCAGGAGCAACTGACCCACAGGGTGAATCTCTCCTTGTTAGAGATACAGTTGTGAATCATGGCAAATCAATGGTGCTGGTTGAGGTATAGGGAGGAAGACCTAAAATAAACAATTTATCATTAAGCAATAAAGGCTCTTTAATATATACACGTTTGCCAAGGATAAATAATAAGTGTGTTGTCAACTCCACTTTGGAAAGTAGATCCATGAAGACTGCCTGGAAGAGGTGATGTATTTATTTGGCAGCTGTCTACCTTACCATTGCATGAATTGTGATGTTCATTTAAAAAGGAGATACCACATTTGCATTGTAATTCAGGACCTTACAACCTGGGACCAAAAGTTCTTTCTGGAGATGAATTTTCTAGTTAGATGCACAGTTAAATGTCATAGAACCAAGTTATATATTACGAGATTCACCATAGTCCCAAACCAGTTGGGCTTATATCATTTCTAATGATCACATTCTCTTCAATTTTATTTTATAGTACCTTGTCCTGTTAACTTTTTTTTAACTCTAAAATCTTAACTTTACTAGGTCCCATTAAAAAATGAGAAAATTATTCCAAATCAAATACATTTGTTGCTTTGGGGCAGGAAAGGGCTGTTAACCTTTAACAGCAGAACAGCAAAGTTAGCAGGGAAGTCACAAAGTGTTTATTTGCGAATAGCAGAGAATTGTAGTTCTGGGTGTACAGATTTAGGTAGAAACCTAAATATGTCCCAAGGGAGGGAGAGAAGTTAGGGTTTTTTATAGAGGCAAAAAGAAGTAACATTCATTGATGAGGAAGTATCAGGTAAAGAAATAACATGGTAAAATTTTTAGGTGGGATTGTCAGTAGGTGTAACTTCGCTTTTATCAGACCTTTCAAATAGAATATTGTTTTTCTTGCTAAATTCTCAAACAGATATTCATGAAACTGAAGTGGGACGGACCTAGGGCACAGGGAATGACCTGATTGGCAATGTTCGTCTCTGAAGCCAATCTTGGTCCATCTTTTAAAATGGCTCCACAGAGAGCAACTTTTCATAAGACTAGTAAAAATAAAAATCAGAATGAACTGGTCTGAAAAAATATTTCCTTGTAACTGGTGAATGAAAGAGGTCTTATTATTCCTACTATGATTGGGTCTGTGAGGTAAATTATTGAGAAATAAATGGAAAGTTTTGAAACTTGACTCTCTAAGTTGAAAGAACATGGAGTTGAAATTTAAAGGAGCTCAAAGTCAAGTGGATGATTGTCCTCAAACTATTAAAATAAACCGTTTGAAGAAATTTTCCCTGACCAGTAAGCTAAAGCTCTTATTGATATTATATGAAGAAACTTCATGTAACATCAAGGTTAGCATAGCGGATATAATTTGTAAGAGTTTGTACATGTAAGAATGTTTAGGAATCTATGCAATAATAAATTGCTCTAAATAGATGGATCTACAGTGTGTATTGACCTAAATTTTATTAAAATTTTAATGCTTTTAGAGTGGTGCTTTCATTCAAAATTATGATTCTTAGGTATATAAATGATGAAATTTTGCAGAAAACATTTTTTTTGTTTTAATCAGGAAAATACTGTTTCAGCTTTGGACTAAATTTAGCAAGGCTTCATTAGAATTTGATAACACAAACATAGACACAGAAGTGTTTTATTTTTTTTTTATTGATTACATACTTGTGTGTGTATATATTTATATGTATTTGCCCCAGCCGCTTTATAGGCTGAAGCTTACAGGCACGAGCCACCATGCCCGGCAACCCATCATCTTAATCTGGCACTCATCCCTTCTTGTCCCTTGCTGTATGCTTTAGTTCTCTTTAACTGCTCAAAGATGAAACTAAAGGCCTAGTTGTTAATTTTAACCTTGTCTCTTTGTCTGTTTCCCCTCTGCCCCCACATATCAGGGAGACACAGAATTTGTACAAAAACTCTTTAGAAGATTTGGAGCTAAATTAGCAGTTCTATGACTGTACACAGTCACTGGTAGCATCTCCCCGCTTGAAATGTGTTGTGCTATTCAGGTATGTTGGAGAAGAGCCTGAGTTCATTTCCAACTTTGAATAGTATTTTTCAACCATGATTACACGCTGGAACCATTTGGGAGTTTTACAATTTACTAATGTCTGGGTTTCACCCCTAGAGTTTTTGATGTAATAGGTCTAAGGTGCAGATTGAACCTCAGAATTATACTAGCAAGTTTGAGGGACACTGCTTGAAAGAAACTTCATGTATGGGAAGCTTGGGGATTTTAAAGGAGGCTCTGGAGACAACTGAATCGCAAGTTCTGACAAAGGAACTGTGCAAGATAGAAACCAAAGTCCCAGGAAGGATAGTTATCAGAGACAGGTTTCTACAAATATATAAAAGCATCTTTCATGGATTTAGAATGTTGTATTCTGTGACCATCATGTAAGAAAACAAACTTATTCTGAATAAAACCAATTCTGTTAATAATAATTTTGAGTCTCAAAATTTTGATGATATAAGCTCATAAAACAGCTGTGCCAATATAAAAAAAATATTTTGAAAACACCTGACATGATCAGTTAAATTATAACAGATATTTCTAATGTGTGGTTGAGATTATGTTTTTTTTGCTTTTGTTTTTTTTTAGCATATTGATCAAAGAGTGATGAGTTCAAATTATCTGATTATCTTGCAAGTAATTTCCTCTCTCTAATAAAACAATTGGGGCCACACACAAAAAAAAAGTTTATCCCAGTGTCGGTGGAGCCATACAATTTCTTTCAAAGATTGTTTAAATCAAATGATTTCCCTCACTGCAGGGATTGGAGATTGGTGAAGAGTTGTCCTTTGTGAGTAATGAGAAGAGTGCACTTGGATATAAAAATAGTAAAGAAATAATTAGCTTTAGGGAAAGACAAAACCTAAATTCCATGTTTAGCAAAGTTAATGAGTCCCTAAATTTCTAAAGATGAATTTTGGTGAGTAAATGAGTAACCCAAGTCAACAGAGAATAACCTTAATATTCTTGGATAGTGAGCTAAAATCTAATTTCTTCCTATCATTCCATATCTCTTAGGTATAGATCAAACAGATGTTTTAACTCCTAAAAGTCTCAAGGTAGTGAAAATGTCCTTTATGAGTAGATTTACTTTTTTTGAGAAGCTATTTTTAAAGAAAATAATTGCATTACAAAATTGAACTTTGATTTAATTGAAACTTGTATCCATTGATATTTATAATTAACTATTTATTTTACTGATGTAGAGGTTCAAGCATTTCTGCAGATTGTACAGATTTTCTCAATTGTTTTTTGGAGGGACTAAGGGCCAGTGATTTCTTAGTTCCTTGATGTTTTGCATATTCAGACTATCACTGCAGAATGAATAATTTGAAAGCAGATAGCTGGATGACTAATTCCAGATTTGGATGTTTCTGAATGTTCCTGGGTTTGGAGGTTCGTGAGCCCTTGACTATGACTTACAAAGTGTTCAAAACCATGTCTATTAAAGCAAAGCAAAGTTTACTAGGGATTAACTGAAAACAAACAAACAAACAAACAAACAAAAAAACCACCTGGGAAGAAATCCAAGTCTGTAGAGTCTGGGGAAGATATGCAAGGGAATGATGGGGAGTGCCTGGATTTTGGGGCCTCCAGTCTTATTCCAGATGGTGTTCCAAGCTCAGCCCCTCCAGAGATCTGAGGGAAGGAGTTAGAGAGCCTGGTGGGAGTTGCCATGGTGACTGAAGAGCCACTCATTGGGCTCTGTCTATTGTCTCCACCCTCCCATCCCCACTCCCAGGTGCTTTATGCTCTCCTCAGGCTTTATTGGGTTGCCTGTGGGAGTGAGGGGCTGCCTTCTCCTCGCTGGGCAGTTCTTGACTTTTGTGGAGCTTTTCAGCTCTCAAAAGTGTTTCCTGGGGTCCTATGAATAGTTGACTATTAATTTTTCTTTAGACACCGCACTCCCTGCTCTAAACTATCTAACGTGATCATTTCAGCTAATAACCTACATGCACACCACTGTCATGCAAGTGTTGGCAAGATAAAATTTTCAATGTGGAATGAATTTTGAGGTTTAAGTCACTGGGGAGTAAAGTAGAAACAGCTTTCCTTAAGAGCATTTTTTTTTCCTTTTGCAATTTTTACAGGACAGATCTAAATTGAAAAATAGATGCAGCTGTCTAGTGGGAAATGTTGGGTGGGCAAACTTGCTTAGTTTAGAATACTCAAAAGAACTTGAGAATATGAAAAGTTTCCCTGGAATGTCAGATCCCAGATGCTGCCAGCTGTTCATTTAATCATGGAGCGTGCCAGTAGCTCTATCTCTGATCAGATACCACGAACTGATTTTGTTATGGGGGAGGGAAACACCCCTTTCAATTTTTGTCAGTGAGGTCTCTCCCACCTGTGTGCAAACTGTTGCCCAATATCAAACTGATTAGGATAAGCATAGAGATAAGGGAAAACAAGGCATCTAATAGTTCATACCCTCACAAGTGTCCCAAACATAGTAGAACCCCATTTCTACTCCTCAGGGAGCTGCAGTGGGGGTTACCTTAATCTTGTTGTTCTTTCATCTGAAACCACCAGGTTATATCCTTGTCTTTTGGTTCTCTGTCACTCCAGTTAGCATCAGGTGATTTCCACCAACATGAGGTTCAGCTCATGTCTATCTGGGTTGCATAGTGGCTCAACAATTCATCAGGGTCACCTCACCTCCACCTTCACACAGAGATGGTCCCTTGGGGGCCCGAAAGCTAAGGGAGCCCCAAAATACTTAACACCTGGGTCCTTCTTTTGAAGCCAAAACCTCCATGCCTGATGCCAATCTCCAAGATCAAGATTCCCCCACTCTCCACTCAATTCTCCTTCCCAAAAGTTTTATCTCCCCAGTCCCTGCTTTCTTACTCTTTTTATCCTTTTTCTTGTTTCCCCTTCCCGCATGAAACCAGAGGCTCCAATTCTCAATCACACTCTCTCCTGGTGGTTCACCACCCCTTCCCCATCTGGGCCTTGGAACAATAACCTCAAGGTCCAAGACTAGCATGCTCACCAAGTCTGCTTAGATGTACAGCTCAAGGTATAAGAAGGAAGTACCCTTATCTGATTTTAGGCCATTCTTAACCTCTGTGCTTTTCTGATGCAGGTAATGGCAAAGTCAAAATTTTCCAAAGAATAACTGCCCATATCGGGGTCAAGGCTTCAAATTGTACCAAGAAGGAGTTCAGTGACTATTTACCAAACTAATGTGCATGAACGAAAGGGCTAAGGGAGACTGGGTGAATATTCATGAATGTAGTGAAAAAGCAGACATAGAAAAGACACTGATGATTTACTCAGATTTTGTTTGAGTAGGTTTTCATGAAACATACCTGGAAAGAGAAATGAAAGAAAACAAAGATGAGTGGAAATCAGAGAAGTCCAAAGTGCTCTGCACCTATCCAAGCTCTATCTTCCAGAATTCACTTGCTTTCTTGTCCCCACATAGGAGCAACTTTTCCAGAGTAGACTGCAGTTCTCCAGAGTGAAAGACCCCAATTCAGGCTCCATTTCCCTAAGTCACAGTCTTGAGAGGAAAATTAGTTGCTCTTCTGTGACAAGGTGGGCCAACTCTCTAAGCCACTTTTAGTATCATCATACAAATTAGCCATTTTCACAAGTGTTGACTAATCAGTCTGGGAAAATAAAATGCAAACAAGCTGACTTGGTTTGGAAGCATATTATAGACATTTCAGAGTAGTGCTTCTTTAGCAGATGAATGAATCTCCTTGCACATGCAAGAGCTTGCTTCTAATCCAAAATAAACAAGGTGCATGTTTTCTGGAAAATCACAGGTACATCAGAAGGTAATATGACAGCAAGTGTACTGAATACCGTACAAATATCTCTTTTGTACGTGCATGTGCAATTCTAGCTTGAATGCAAGAGGGCTGAATTACCACCCTTATTTAGTATGTTTTGTGTTGACTTCTGTATAAAGATTTGTTTTCTAAGCGAAAGGAGCGGAAAGAAGAGAACATTAATTCCAAATGGCTTCAAGCAAATGTTAAAAAGGTGAACATTCACAGCTTCGAAATATCTGTTGGCTAGTTGACATTTACAAACACTGAGCTAGGTAAGCTTTCTCCTTTAGCAATATTCAGGTCCTAGCAGTAAGTAAAGGATGTGTGAAATGAAACATGCCATTCAAATAGAGTAAAGAAAGACAAGATGGTGCGTAACCACTGTTGGGGAAGATCGTGTGAACTAAGTCTATTATTTTGAGTGCCCTATTAAAGCATTGCAGTGTTTGATTATTGTCTATTATTTAAAACATTTGGAGCTGTTAGTTTCCTTTCAAGCATCTCACTTCACGGTCCACACATGCTTTCAGTGGCAAATGATCTATTTCAATGGGGAAGCAAGACATTTTAAATGCCTGAGAGTACTCTGTTGAAATTTAATGAGAACAGAAGGCAATGTTAATAAAAAGGGTAGTATTTATAAGGATTGTTTAAGAAGACAACTCAGGGGCCTACTAATTCTGGTATGTGTGAACTATCCAGTTATATGAAAACAACATATGTGTTTCCAAGCTGTATGTTTTAGGGACAGAGGAAATCCAACATAACAAATATTAAATTTTCAATAGTATGCAAACACATGACAATTGTTCCTTTAATCTACCATGTTAGGAAATGCCAAAGAATATGTGTAGTTGTTTGTGATGAATGTTAATTGAGATGTCAATTAGCATTCATCACAAACAAATGTCAGTTTGTCTCCAAATGTCAGTTTGGAGATGGGAACATATGCACATAATTTGCAAATGACTAATTCTAATGATTAAATTCTAAATGTTGTTTCATCTCAAATATAAAGGTAGTTTATAACATATTATGAAAACTTGAATTGTGTAATTGAATTGACCCCTTTTTAAATGTATACATCTTTTCATTGTGATAGAATTTTAAATAGGTTTTTGAATAGTGAAGATATAGATAGGAAGTTCAGGAAGTCCTTTATAAACTAACAGAATGCAGTTTAGTAGAAACGCTATCAAACTTGTCATTCTTTCATCTAAAATATGACAAATGAAGAAATATATTTTGGAATACAGTACTTTGGAACCAGCTAAAACATATCCATTAAGCAACTTGATTTATTTTTTTTCTCATTGCTGTTGGCTGAGTTAATATTATTTAAATGAATTCAAACTGTCTTCAAAATTTCCAGAACATATGAACATATTCAAATTAATTTTATGAAGTTAACAAAATATTGGTCACAAATAGCACAATAAAAAATCAGAATTTGTTATTTCTAATATAAAGGAAGAAATAAATTTTCTGTGCTAATATTACATCCTTTGACCCTGCTGGCTATGTTTACTTTTTAGTTCTAATATTTAAAAATTTCTGCATATACAATGTCATTTACAAGTAATGATCACTCTATTTATTTATTGCCAATGGTTAGAATATTTTCCCCTCTTAGTGAAACAGCAAAGCAATTTTTCCTTTTTTTCTGACATCAGAAAGAAAACTTTCAGTATCTCCTTATTCTGATAGTTTCTTTTGTTTTTATGTTTATCTTTAATCATATTCAAGAAATTCTATTTTTCATTGCATATTTCCTAAAAATTATAATCTTCTGCCTCTGTGAGATAATAGTGTCTCACATATTTAATGTGGTAAATTACATTAATTGGTTTTTCTGATATTAAAACAATTTTGCATAGGAATAAGCCTGTTTTTCACAGGTTGTAGTTTTTTATTGCACTATAATTCACTTATACATTTTACCCTTAAAAATATACAATTCAGTGTTTAGTATACTCAAAAAATGTTGCCACATTATAATCATATTACAGAACAGTTGTATCACTGAAATTAAAAAAAAGTTTTATAATTCAATTCATATTTACTCTTCTCTATATCCCTTGGGAGAGACTAATGACTAATCTTTCCATCACTCTAGATTTGCTGTTTCTGGACATTTCACAGAAGTTGTATCATACTACACATTTTGCGTCTCGTTTTATGCATTTCATAATGTGTTTGGGAAGCCTTCACACTGCGGCTTGTATCAGCCTTTTATTCCTACATAGGGCTAATAAAAAAGTGGTCATGTTGCTTTTTGTTACCCATTCATCAATTGATAGACACTGGGGTAGTTTCCAGTTTTGGCTAATGTGAATAATGGAGCTATAAACATTTGTGTACCAGTTTTGGGTAGACATCTGTTTTCAGTTTTCTTGGATATATACCTGGGAGAGGAATTGACAGGGCTTTGGAAACTCTGTTTAACTCCTGTGTGGTTTTCAAATTAACTACAGTATTTCACATCATCATGAGAAAATCCAAAACATACTATTTCAACAGTGAACATTAATGTAACTTATAATTTTAGGTTAGATTGATGTGTCAATGTAAATTCATCATCTCTGACAAATATCTTATTCTGCTAAGATATGTAGATAGTAGCAAATACTATACATGTGTTGGGGGAGAGAGAATATGGGATATCTTCCTCTTAATTTTTCTATTAATAAAAATTGCCCTATAAGTGATCTTTGAAAATAAAAATAAATTAAACTATCATTAGGCAAAAATGATTTTTCTTTATTAGAAACCAAGTAAAACATCAACATCTAAAAATGTTGTCAATAGAGTATACTACTGGTGAGGTGATTTTTTTCCTTGATGGATTCAAGCAGAAATTATAGTTGGTTGCTTTCTGTACAGATATACATGCAGTTTTTCTTCCAGTCTCTAAACTGATTAACTAAATTAAAATAATATCAATATATATGGGTGTGCACATACACACTCACCCTGGTGATTATTTAGGAGATGATGCTTTGAATAAAGGAGGCATGTTTTATTTACTATTATGTAAAGTGAATGAAATTATAAGAATCAATTGACATGGTGTTTTTTCTATAGTATAAGGTCTTTATCTGCTTTCTATCTGCTTTGTGTATATAGCAATACACTTAAAGTTAGTCTAAATCAAAGCTTTCCTCTAATGGAAATCTTTTCTCTTTTTGTAGTGTTTTTAAAAAACTCAGGCCCTTATTAAATACATGAAGAGATTTAAGTAGGGACAGTCCTAGTGGAATTGTGTTTAACTTTCCATCCATCCATCCATCCATCCATCCATCCATCCATCCATCCATCCATCCATCCATCCATCCATCCATCCATCCATCCATCCATCCATCCATCCATCCATCCATCCACTTACTCAGTCAACAAACATGACAATTTGATCCCAGACTAATACTCAAATGAATAAACCATGATCCTACTCTTGAGAGCACCACAGTATATTAACTTTGTAAACTGATTTGAAATCTCCCTGGGCAAATGTGAAACCTCTCATATATATAATAGTGCTTCATTTACAATTTATGAGATAATGTCTACCAAATTATACACTCAACCTTGACTTTTATACAGAACTGTCACATCTGTATATGAAGCTGCTTTCAAAACATATCTACCCAGAAGTCCCACAAGCACTTCAAACACAATCAAAACAGCACTCATTCTTTCCCACGTAAACCCTCCCCTCCACCCTATCTTTATGCCTTGATAAATGTGGTTGCAGAAAAAAAGATCTGGTAATGTCCATGTCCTAATGCTGAAATTGTTGAATATGCTACATTATATAGCAGGAGACCCTCCCATTACAGTTAGATTTAAAACCTGAAAATAAGGGCAGTAACTTTGGTTATTTTGATTAGCTCATTATAATCCCATGAGCTCCTGAATGTATTGAACTTTCTCCAGTCAACCTGAGAGACTGCACAGGGGTAGATCTAGAGAATGAACATGTGACAGGATACTGAATTGAAGCACTTGGAAATCACTTGGAAGAATGTAAGCAGCCTCCAGAGGCAGAGTTGGTCCCCAGCCCACAGCAAAGAAATAGGAGCTACAATACTACGGGCATAAGAAACTAAACTTGGCCAAAAAAACTGAATGTATTTTGAAGTAGATTTCTCTCCAGAGGGTCCAGTTAAAAATAAGACGCAGATGTACTGAAGCAATTGTATTGCTATCTAAATACAACATTTTCCCAACCATGTACTTCATAATTTCCTGATTTTATGAAAGTCATTTTCCCTTTATTGAAAACTTACCTCTCTGTAATTTGATCTGGAAATAATGTACCTGTATCATGTACGTATATGCAATGGAATATTTTTCAGAAATTATGGATGGTAAACTCATGCCACATCTTCAAATGTCTCTCTTTTAAGCAAAGGGTTTTCCAACGTACTTCTAGGTGAATTCAGTATCACTCCTTTTGCTTCTGTTGTAAATCTTTCATTGTTGAAATCATAGGATTTTTTTTTTTGCTTACATGACTATTTGCCTGCTAAGCTGCTATTATAATATCATGTGTTGAACATATAGCATATAGACCCAGCATTTTTTCTCCTTAGTTTCTACCCCCGAAATACAAAACCAATATTGACAAAGAAAACCTGCACTCCTTTGTTCATAGCAGCACTATTTACAACTCAGATAGAGAAACAACTTAAGTTCCCCAGAATAGATGAGTGGATCAAGAACATGTACATGTATGCAATGGAATATTTTTTCAGAAATTATAGACTGTAAACTCATGCCATTTGCAGCAACCTTGATGGGGTTAGAAGAGATAATACTAAGTGAAATAAATCAGAAAGGGAAAGATAAATACAAGATAGAATAAAGAGATAACAAACTACCTACCAGAGAAGGAAAACTTAAAAGCTAGTCCTTGAAAACTGAAATAGAACAGACACATCCAAAGGGGGAGTGGGGAGGAGACAATAGAACTGATACATTCAAAGAGGGAGGAGGGAGGAGGGTGCAATAAGGAGGGGAGGGATCACAATAGACTGCGGTGCAGAGTGGTGGGCTACTGGTATTTTGATGTCAGGTATTCTATGGTGGTGATGCACAATAGGGAGAATCCCAATGTTAACTACAATAAAATAATACACTAGAGATGAGACATTACCCCTATCTAAAGTTTGAACAGCATCAATGACTATAGTGTAAGGCATAGTTCATGTTTTAAGTCAAATTCTAAATGAAAATATTTGAAATTGTAAGACTCCTATTTTATTTGCCATAAAAAGCACTCCAAATACTCATGAATGAAATGTGGTATAGTCAGGCTTTTTAAATCACAACAGAGGATTTTTCTATTACATCGTTCATTTCATTGGTTTTAATATCTCATCTGGTTGGTGAGTTTAAAAGCCCGAGCTCTCTGATTTTATTGAATTAAGAAATTTGTTGCACTTTAAAACCAGTGAAGAAGAATGCATCATCTGGTCTTAATTTATTAATGTGTGACATTTCAATCAACTCTTAAAACCAATCAATACAACTAAGCATAGGATTGTAGGTTATCTGCGTCTAATTGCTGATCAGGTTTAAGGCAAAGCTGAAAATATTTTGTTCCATTTGTTACCAAATGAGAACATCAGGTAAAAATGTTAAAACATGCATGTCATATATACATGTGAAATTAAACCAAGTGTCTTAGAGTAGCAAATGTTTGGCATTATCATACCTCATAGTTCCTGATGTCTTTATATTGTCTAGATATTTTATTAATGTATTTTTTCTCTCATGTTCAAATTGTTAACTCCATGAACCTCCAAGACATGATGGATGTCACTCAGCAGAAAGAGGGGAATTGGTAGCTCATTATTCTTCAATAAACTCATTGACTGAATAAACTGAATTTCTGTGTGTTCATATGCTCCAGTCATAGCAGAAGTACAGAGACTTTCATCTCTCTTGGTACTTAGAAAGCAGATACCCCTGGGATCAGATCTGACTCCCTGGAAGCCCACTTCAGAATCAATGCATCGAGAGGTAGTATGAACAGCAGTGTATGGCTTCGTGGTAACAATTTACCAGATATATAATGAAAACATTTTCTGAATGACAGCAAGAGTTTCATTCATAAGGCCAAGAGAGGGATCAGAAATGTCAGAGTTGTCACTTCACTCTTTATCTGTGGTGCTGCAGACCAGCCGTGACAAAGAGCTGACAAATCATACAGTCCTTGAGAGTGGTGATATCGGTGAGGTTTCATTTAATTTTTTAGTGATTATACACACACATTTTTTTACATTGTTGTATATTTCAAGGTTCTCGCATCACCAAGTCACCCATGAACCATCTTGTACTCATCCCTCCCCCCAATTACACCTCCCTTCCCCTCTCTGCTGATGCTTTAGTTCTGCTGTTTGTTTGTTAGTGTGAATGAGACAATGTGAGGAGGCAGTTCCAATACTGAGGTGAAAGTGTCCAGATTAATTTCATGGCAGGTAAAAGAAAAAAAAAAGAGAGAGAGAAGAATGCATGGTGCATTATAAAGAGGTAACTGCAAATTTAACATCATAATCTACCTCCTGAAACCTCACAAATATTAAGGAAAGGCAAAGAATGCTGACCTTGATGTGACTATAAATAGGTAGGTCGATGGGTGATAATATAGTTAGATGATGGTGGATGAACAGAAAGATGGATGGATGGATGGATGGATGGATGGATGGATGGATGGATGGATGGATGGATGGATGGATGGATGGCAGAGAGAGAAAGTAAGTTATAATTTTCCAAAGATATTTATAATACCCCTGTCAAGGAGAAATATATGAAGTGCTTTAGGGTGATACATTCAATAGTCTTTGCCATTCATCTTATTTTCCTCTAGCAAAGTTTCAGTTCAAAAAGAGTTTGAGCCATTCTCTTTTAAGTCTCAGAATGTAGTAAAATATTTTTGTTCTGAGCTCAGAAAATTGATACCACTGTGACTCTTACTTTGTCACTAAAGAAGAATTTTAGGAGACTTGCTATTTCAGTTTCAGTTGGAACCAGAGTTTCTCCTTGAGTAATGATTTCATAATTATTAGCTGTGATCTTGTTAGGTTTTTAAAAACTTTCTGTGAAATGTGTCTGACTTCATGGGATTAATGTGGGAATTAAATTAGTTAACATATGTAAAGTACTGAGAACCATGTCGAGCATGTGTTATGTACTATGTAAATTTAAGATACTGCATTTAGTATAGTGGATATTGTCACAATGTGAAAGCTGTTTTCATTAAGCCAGAATGCTCTCTATCTCACACTTCCCCCCCCCCATAGTGTCCTGTTTTTTCCTTTAATCATACTCACTATTCTAATGTCAGTATTTTTTCTTCTTTCTATAGGGAGAGTTAGGGACTTCCATAGGGACTTAGCCTTTCATTATAGATCTTTGTAGTCAAGCAGAAAACCCTCACCTTTGAGAGTACCCATTGGCAGTAATGAGGAAGATCATCCCAATAGACTCAATTTACCATGATGTTGAGGTGTTTTATCATTTTTATTCTGCCATCCTCTAACCCACATTAATTCAGTCTTGTGTTCAGGACGGGGCTGTGAATATATACTATCATCTACATCTCCTTACCTGGGTTTACATCATTCTTCAATATTCATTAAAGACTTGTTCATCTAGTTCACAGTCCTTGTTGAGACACATACATTCATACAGACACATACAATCCTTGAGTCCTAGGTACCCAGTGCACATGCCATTCAGTCTTTGGCCTCATCTTTTCCTAACCTTCGTAATTCAGTGACTGTTACTTCCATTTCATCCACTTCTTGGATCAGTCTCCACACACACTCATATCCTAATACTTTCAATTCCAAAGTGTCTCCCTACTGGCATATTCCTTTAGTTAAAACTTGTGGGCATTACTTTACATTGATTATCTTCGGACTGTTTGTCACAATACATCCATCTGCTATCATCTTGTGATTTAAATACTCACAGAGATAATTGATTCCAGTATTTCTCTTGCCAGATTTCTTACGTCCTTAATTCAACAAGACCCACTCTTAAAACTTATCCATATCCATAGCTCAAGTGTTTTTATTCATGTTTATAAACCCTCCAAGGTAACATCTATGACTGTTTTATAACTCAATCCTTTTCAAGTTTAAACCCTAGTTTCTAACATTTAGTTGGTAAATCCCTTGCCTTAGCAGCAGTAGTATTTTTTATATTTCCATGAACAAAACTAAACACCAACCATGCCTATATTCCTTGCCTGTCTTCTTCCTACACAGAAAAATTCTCTCATTTATTCTCAAGAGATGTCATTTCATCTCTTTATATGACTGTGGCTTCTCTACTTTCCTCTATATTTTGTAATAAGTTTTTTTTTCTTTAATTGTCTTAAAAAACTGAAAATTCTCCAACACTTAACCTCAAATCTAAATATATTACTATCACTATGATGGCTCTTGTTCAAAGTAAATTGTATCTAAGAGGAGGTTAATATTTGTTTGATCCACTTCATCAAATTATACTCATATATTACAATGCTTCCACATGTGGAAAATCTCTATAACTGGATTTGTTAACGATTGATGACCACTGGGTTGTTTAAATCCATTGAGTAATTTCCTGTATTTCTTTAAAATGATTTATCTGCCAAGTTTTATACTATTAACCAAATCTTTAAGAATAACAATTTTGCTAGTAGATTTCTATGCTATAACTCTCCCATAGCTTTCTATCTCTCAAACAGATATTTATTAGATTCTTTTGATTTTTCTCTGTCTAGCACACCATAGGTTTCTGCTATCAATCCTGTTTTCCCTCATGTGTATACTCATTAAGTGATTCATTCACAAAATGAATGACGACTTCCAAACCTGTGCCTTTAGTTCTTTTCTCAAGTTCAAATCAATCTATGTAATTGTTTGCTAAAATATTGGTTTATGTGATTATTCTCAAAATTAAACACCCCAAGTGAAATCTCTTATTTTATAATTTATTCTAAATGAATCACCCAGTATTTCAACCCTTATTATACTTTCCACATAATTCCATTCATAATTACTGACAGTTCTTTTCTTTCATTTAATTTTATAATCTGTTTCAGACCCACAAGAACCACTCTTACTCAACCTCAATCTTTCCTTCATTAATTTTTTTGGATCTGATTTATACTCTCTTGGGAGTTAGTTTTTATTTGCCAACATATATAAATTCTAACCTCTGCAGTTTGAAGTAAGTCATGAGCCCTTATTCAGGCTCACCCACCAACTGGTACCCATCTTGTATACATTTTCCTATCACTTTATGCCTTAACACCATGATCCATGCTCTTTTCACTACTGCACTTACCACAGGTTAATTTTACAAAGAGGTTTCTTCTCTACCCTTCAGTTTGTAGTATTGGAGTAGATTCTCATTTTTATATCTGCCAAGCTGTGCTTTTCTTCTTCTTTGTAGAACCCTGTGGATGCTTTCATCATTAATTTAATTGTCTATGGAATCCCTGGATAATGCCTTTCATCTTTTTATTGGAATATAACAAAGGGGAAGACATAATAACTTTTTAATTATAGTAATATATAGGGGCCAATTAGGAATGTCAGCTGCTTTTTATTTCTGCAAAAAATATATGAATTTGGTTAGAATCTGAGAACATCAAATGAGGTTCTAATGGTATCTATACATACTTCTAAATTCCTAGGTAGAAGAAAAGGGGTTAAAACTGAAATATTTCCATTGTTACCTTAATAAGATATTTTTTATGTTACTTATTTAGTGTCACCTGCCAAAAGCATAAATCATAAATCAATACGGTGCATGTAGGAAAGATGCAAGCAAGTTGAATCCACTCATCGCAAATTTACTCACTAAAACAGTATCACTTTGTGCACAGAAAAAGATTAAAGGTTTCATCACTTGGAAAATGTCTATACTGCTTTATCAAAAACAAGAGACAACAACATAAACACACAGTATTGAACAAAAAATCAACAAAATTTGATAATCACCAAACCAGAAAAGTTATATGTAATATAGCTGCCAAGATAAAGAGAAATATGCGTATTCAGTCCAAAAGAAACTGGAAAGTAATTATAGATTTAGTTTAGTTTCCCTAAAAGAAAGACTCCTTTAAAGATTTCTCACTTTAAAGAAGAAACTTGATTTGAGGAATCCCCAATGTTGAATTGTGTTATAAAATTTTTCCTGAAATGCTATGTATGGTCACTGAATGACAGTTGTCCTCAACAATATTGTTGTATTAAACTGCAATAATTTCATGGAATTATCTGTTGTATCCTTTAAAGCAAATTAGAGTATGACCTTAAAACTTTCTTTAGAAAAACCAATTTTACTAGGGACAAAGACAACATAGTTCAAGGTGTAGACTTCAGGTGATCTGATTTGACCAAAGCTAAAATTTATAATACACCTAGGAGTAACAACCTTCCAATGAATTTCTGTGTCTGTTACAGCTGAGGTGTTTATTAAATGCCCACTTCTGTTTGACACCACTTTGCAATTTTCCAGTTATCTGAAGGTACAAACTTCAAAGATTACTTGACATAAACAATTATTTCCCTAAAACAAATACATGTAATTTGGAATGCCTCAATGTTAAACTAACAAGGGAAAGAAAGTCTTTCCTAAACCATTGGTAGTGGGCAGACAAGAGTTTAATTTGAATTGCCTACAGTATTTTAAAATCGAACCATTATTTCATTATGAGAAAAGAGGAAAATGAAACAACAGCTGTCCAATACTTACTATATCATAAACAATAGGACCAAGGAATTTTATACATTTTATATCATTAGGTGTTGCAACTAAACTTAAGAAAATTAAACCTGGCTAGAAATATATGTTTAGCTTTTGTGGGCTTATTGTAACCCAATAAGGAGATGCAGCTACATGGTATTTGAAATCCAATATGAGGAAGAAATGCATTTTCAATAGCATTTGAAATCAGTGGCTAACTCACAAGACACAAGTGCAAAGAACTTATAAATATTGGTTCATTAAGTTTATTCCCTTAGGTACCTATCATGAATAAGCTTAAGATACTTAAGCTGAAGTTATATTTAAAGTATCACTATATACTAGTATAATACAATTTACTTTATAGAGGTTTTTCCTTTGGGGGATAAACATTATTAATGTATGTGGTTGCCAAACTTCTCTTTCTCATTCTCTCTCTCTCTCATTCTCTCTCTCTCTCTCTCTCTCTCTCTCTCTCTCTCTCTCTCTCTCTCTCTCTCTCTCTCTCTCTGCTTGCTAATAGGGATGCTGGCCTTTCCTGTTCAGTTTGTTCGTCATTGCTACTCTGGTGATTTCTTCCTTAGTATTGCCACATCAACATGGTGAAAAAAGGTGGGAAGTGCGGAGGGTATATATTGAGAAGTTGAACTTGAATTAGCAGGGTCTTTGTCTTCTGGCAGTGAGACAATGTACATAGCTGAGGTAATTGTGAAGTCACCTTTTAAGTAACCAAAGGCATTTAATGAAAGAGAGAACTGAATGAAAGGTGTTGTATCATGCAAATAATATCTTTATTGTCTCATAAGGTGGTAAGAGAGAAAGTGTTTAAGCTATGTAAGCTGGAGGTAATGTGGAAGAATTGTTGGGGAAGGGGGAAAGCCATGTAGGTTTTGACTGGAAGTCAAGGCTTTGTCCCAAACAGGATATCTCTTCATGACTATATTTCATAGGGACAAAGGAAAGATCAAGAGGAATTCAGTAAAAAATAAAATGTGTCAGCAAAAAGCCACTGATATTTTCAATACACATCAAAGGGCATTGCAGTGTATCTTAGGTGTGGAGGGGAGTACAGGTCATTACAGTAAGTAACATAAAAATATTATAAAGGATTTCTGAAACTCTAAGTTCACTAAAAGCATATATTGATGGTTGCTCTGTCTGAAGCACTCAAGTCCTTGTGATCCATGAGAAAAACAATAAACCTCACAAGTACTGAAGAGAAATAACTGACATCTAACAACCTTTTAAATGATAGGATTAGTCTCTCTGAACATCTGGAATATAAAAAGGTAAATAGTCTCTCAGGAATTCACACTGTTGCTTTCTCTACGGAAAGTGCATTGAGGGGATGATCTAAATTATCTGGAGCTTTGTGTACCTGTGCCAGATGAGGCTGGCATTCTCCAAACTCTGCATGACTGCTTCCCAAATCACTACTTCACCACTTGGTGATTCATTTCATGAGAACATAAATCTTTCCATCCTTCGAAATTGCCTACTTTGCAGGAAAGCATTATTTGTGTTTTATGGAAAACTGGTTAGAGGATACCTGGGTTTTTTTCCTCTGAGGTTACTGTTGGTGACTTCAGTGCCTCTGAAAAATACATTGAACAGCCTGGTTTTACAGCTTCAAGGTTGTCTTAGCTTCAGTAACATGTAGTCTCAGTCTAGTTCAGCCGCCTGTCCTATCAGGAATTGTAGCATCTTCACTGTTAGTTCACTTCATGTATTTTAACTTGCAGATTTCTTCTCTTCTTTCTCTTCAATTCCTTATCTATCCAGTTCCCTTACACTTTTATCTGTACCCGTTACTTGACTCAGAGTAGGTATGATTTTCTTGCCTCTGTGTATCTTTTTTATAAACCTTACAGTTTCTTTTTGGTTTTTGTTGTTTTCCCAGTGTCTCTTGGGCACTTCAGCTCTTTTGCAATGTGGCATACAAGAACCAAAATGGAACTACATCAGAGTCTAAAAAAATATCCATCATCCACCTATGCACCTAGTCACCTAATATTCATATAAATGTAATACTTCAGACGCCATACTTTCAAACCGTTATCCCTTAGCATTAAGTGACATCTTGATACTGTGCTGATGGGGAGCAAGAAAAAGAATGGGGAGAGTAAGGTAGAGGGTGATGCATGTTTATTGAGTGCATGGACTGATGCACATGGGCTCTCAGTTATTTTTGCCATTTCTCTATTCAACTCCATCTATTTTTCATTTTCGTGAATGGTGTTTTCTCTTAATGAAAAGAAAGCTATAAGGTATCACCTACCTATATTACATGTACCCTTTCCCACACTCCTATACATAACTGTACATATACAACTGGATGGTGAGTGGACCTTCCTTCCATCTAAACTGAACTCATCCCATACCTTTCATTTGTTTTGTACATTTTCCCATTGTTTTTACTGTGTCACATATCTCTGTCTTCAGCCTTTTTCACTTCTTTGGTCTATTATGTCGTCTTATAGATGTGATTCAGTCTTTCTCATTCTGAAAGTACCTCTTTTGCTATGTCACTAACTTCCAGTGGTTATTTTGCTGCCTTTTTATATTAATCTTTTGAAAAAAATTTCACTTTTCTGCTTTATGAACAGCCATTCAGGTATCATCTGATATAGAATAATTTTTAGCTTAACCACTGCACTAAAACTGCCTTTTCATGCCAAAATGCTTCCTCCCATGAATGTTTCCCTTCACTTTTAATATGGGCATGCATGATTCATGGGTAAGTGATAATTGTCGTTATTACACAATCAGCTATTTTAAAACATATAATTAAAATGTATGACCATAAAACCCAAATATTTTTCTTTCATTTCTCCTTAATGAAGATACAGATACAAATGTATATATTCATACAAATTACTACAGACCTCTATTTCATTAGTTTCTTATTCTGACATACCACGAGCTACCTAAGTATACATTCATATATATGCATATTCGTCCTACTGTTGGCTAATAAGCCTGATAATAACAATTTTGATTTTTAAATAGTACAATTTAGAATAATGTTTGTAAATTTCAAATATATTATAATCTTCATAAATGTACCTACTTCATACTGTACCTACTAAATGTACCTACTTCATACTGTACCTACTTCATACTGTACCTACTACATACTGTACATACTGTACCTACAGTACTTCATACTGTACCTACTAAAAGACCAATAGATGCTAGTATAGTCATACTTTTATGTAGTTAGAATGCGGTTATACTAAAAATGAAAGCTTTTCTGTTTACTAAATATTTATTAATAAATACTTCAAACCAGCCTTTTCAAAATTGAGCAATGCATTTTAAATTTTGGTCATGATTGATAGAATATATAAATGTACATTTAATATTTTATCACCACAAACATCTTTAACCAGAAAGTTAAACAAACATTTTATGAAAAATGTTTTAATTTTTGGACTTAAATATTGCTGTTGAAATGTGCTTTCTCTGTAAGTAATATCTGCATTTTTATTACTATACCAGGTTGTAGGTAAAATACTGAGCTACTACACTTTTGAATTAAAACTGTAAAATACTCATACAGAATTCTGTAGTGCTTATTGGACATGTAAAACATTTCCTCTATTACATTCTTCATGTTGATAGTAGCACTGGCTAGAATTTGTAGACACTTAATTACATTGTCTTTTATGCTTCCTAGACTAAATATAAAATCTCAGTCCCTGTTGGCTCTAAATTACTTGGAATTTTAAGAAGTTAAATATCACATGCAAAATGATAGATGCACCATGAATAACATAAAATATTTTTTGTAATGTCACAAAAGGAATCATGCTCTATTTCGTAAATTCCTATGATTAATTCAAAAACTATGGATAAATTCCACAAGTATTCCACCCCTAACCTCCACACAGTGAATATTAACATTGTGAAAGCTACCAGCTACTGACCCCGGTAAATCATAATTCCATGCTTCCAAAGAAAGATACATTTACATTCTTCCCATTCAAAATATATTCTAAAACATGAGTTTATAATATTTTATTCTTTTAAAATAGCAGCTGATTTGCTTTTTCATTTTGTAGTTTGAATATTTCTCATGACTAAGTGCATCTAATGAATGTAGTTAAGTTGCAAATCTATGATATAATTTATCTGTACATCTAAATAAATATATATAGGAGGATGAAATGTCAGCAATATTTCAGTGTACATGAGCAACTCCTTTATGAGAATTTGTTTATTCTATACAAATTTAATAGGCATTTTACTTAGTCACAATTTAAATTCATGTCACCAGATATCTATTTTTTGACTTATAAAGTTTGCTATGTTCTATACAGGGAAAGGGAATTATAGAAAATGAACCACTCTCATACAATTGTTTATTGTGCCATTAATAGTACAAAACATATTTAAGTAAGTGGGAATAGTCAAATAATGTTTGTAAATATAAGTCTTGGGACCTTTCATTATCCACAGTTCTATACAATATATCCAAAAAAATGCCATGGCTGTAGGAGAATGGGATCAATTAAATATAAGGCTATACTTTTAATATAAATTGAGTTCTTTTGTTTTTTGAAATGACCTTGAGAAACTTGACATCCAAATTTTCTGGCTTAACTTTTCTAACAAATTTCCTGTATTAAGAAAGCAGCAGTCCTAAGTCAAAGGATAATTTAAAGAAAAACATTTTTTAAAGGAAAATCATTACACTCTGACAAATGTTAAATAAACATCTGTTAATGATTTTGTTTAACTCCTTAGTAATGAGAGAACCAGGAAGATGTTTCATCCAGGTCAAAGGAGTATGGCAAGAGCAGACAGAGAGAGAGGCAGACAAGAATGCCAAAATAAATTTGCTTAATAGATGTAAAACTTGTCTATCTCCACTGGGCAAGGCAGGAGTACATATTACTGGAATATTTTCCATTTCTATGAACAAGAATTATTTGCAAATTATTGTCATGAAATAGATGAAAATCAGTTAAAGACACACACACACATCTTAGATTCAGTTAAACCAATAATGCTGTTTACCATTGAGAATATTCAGTAATAGGTTTAAATGATTCACAGAATAATGAATAATTGTAAGAATAATCGGTGAAAATGAGGTCATTATAATAAATTGATTGAAATTAATTTCAGCAAAGGGCTATCAGTGGCTTAAAATAATTAAAAGGAGCTAGAGAATGAGCCCTTTTTTTCACTTTTGAATAACATATATTTAGAAAAAAATGATTAACTTCAGGATATTAAACTAAGTATGCAAACTGATTGGATTATATGTCATTGAAACAATATTTAGTTTACTATTTGAGTTTTGATTAGTAAAGGTATCCATAAATTACTGAATTTCATTACACATCCTTTTAAGCACTCTTTAAAGTGAATGATTTCCTACCAACCATTGATATTGTTTTAAAGTGGATATTCTAGGACATGTGTAATAGCACTTTAAGTTTGAAGCATCATTTGAAGTTTATTAACAATATCATTTGACACTGACCATTTGAATTTATCAATATTTAAGAAAATTTAAGGTTAATGAATATTTAGTTTAAAATATACTTTATTTTCAAAGAAGAAAATTTGAATTATTTCACAAAGAAAAATTTATTTTTAATAAACTCTATACATTGCTTACCCCTCACATGTTTTAAAATTATCTTTGGTCTTAATATGCATATTCTAACATTATGCACATTCATTACAGAAATATTCCAAACTTTGCTTACTATGTTTTCAGCACATAGTGCTATTTCAAATCCTACCCAACTTACTTATTTGCATAAATTTTTCCTATAGTTTTTCATATTTTTAAAACTATTAATGTATATAATCAAATGAATTTTCATTTCTATTTACATCTTATTTTGTTCTATATGCTTTAGCTTATCCTTTTCATTCCATATTTCCATTGATGTAGTTTTCAGAAATGCTTTTCTTATTTATACAAAAACAAGACTTTTGAACCAAGGTATTCTGAATGCAATCAAAGTCAAGGCTGAAACATTTCTTGAAAATGAGATTTTTCTGATTTGGGAGTCAGAGCCATCTATTGCTGATGCAATTTGAGAACAGAACTTGTTACAGCCTTCTCTGCATTAATAGCAGAAAGAAGAAATGGACTGATGTGGAGGCAAAGAATATACAGAGCAGGAAGAAACTGACATGAATCGGCTTTATTAAAATAAACTCACCAAGTGTGGGTTTATCAGCAGTCCCCTTTAATTATGTTCATAGTTGAGATTTTTATTGTTTCCAATATTTTTTCTTTACAGTAATAGTCCCAATTTTTAGCTGTAAACCCTTAGTTGGAATGATTGTTTACAGAGATCTCTCACACTCTAATGTATTTGATTCTCACAGTTCTGTATGTTAAACGTAGACATGTTGATATAAAAAGTGATAACACCAAGAGGTACAGTGATTTTCCCAAGGTCAGGAGATTTGTAGTGGCAATAGCAGAACTAGAACACAGTATTGTAGGTTTCAATTTCCTAATCCCATTTCTGGACACCAAACGTCCAAGGCGCTTCAGCTTAGCCACTGCACATCAGATGGGCAATAATTTACAAAAGCATCATTTTTTTATCTATGAAACACTCTGGAGTATCTATTAAATACAGCTTTGAGGGACCAGAGCAGTTTTTCACTTTTTCTACCAGGAGCCTCTGCAATGATTCTTTTCCCCAGAGTTGTACTGAAACTATCTCCTCCGTTTGATCAGGCATATCCATCCTCTCATAATATGATCAAGCTGTTTCCCTAAGTATCATCAAACTACTGCCTACTTTGGAATCACATGGGATGCCTGTGAAATGCATATTCTTAAAACTTATAATGAATGTCTTGCAGTGGACCTTGAAAATACGCATTTTAAATAATTTCTTAGTAAATCAACAGATTCAAGCCATTAAATCCATATATTATGCTTGTATTTTTGCCAAATGTTCAGACTTGTTTATTGAGCTGCCACCTGGACTTATCCATATGGAAGTCTGGATGAAATTCTTACTCACTGCGTCCTACACTGAACTCATCAACTTCCCTCCAAGCTATTAATGGTAGGCAGAATATTGCTCCCCACACCCAGAATGACTCTATATTAATCTCTGGAACCTGTGGTTATGTTAGCTTCCATGGTAAAGGAGAATTAAAAATTCACATAGAATTATAATTGTTAGTTACCCGGTGAGTTCAGTATAATCACAGGTGCCCTTAAAGATGGAGAAAAAGGCAAGAGAAGGTGTTGTAAGTATGGCAAGAAACATGCAAATTTGCTTTCCATTGTATGAAGAGGATTTTGAGCCAAAAATGCTTGAGGTCTGGAAGTAGAAGGCAATGGAAGTTAAGTCTCCTCCTGATTCTCCAAAAAGAAACACATCCCTGCTGGTAGCTACGTTTTAGCCCAGGGCACCCATGTTTAACTTCTGATGTAGAGAAAATGAAGGCATTATAACTTGTGTTGTTTTAAGCCACCCAATTTAATATACAGTGGCAATTAGAAAAGTAATTTGGAATTTGATGTCGGGAAGTAGGGTGCTTCTGTAGAACTTACCTAAAAATGAGGAACATACTTTGGGATTGATGATGGGCAGAGGCTGGAAAAAATATTGAAGAGGTTAAGGGAACAATTTAGATGATTATTGAATAAGCTTTAGGTAGAAGAATAGATGCTTACAACTATTTTAATTGGAAGACACTGCATCAGTTATCCTAAAGAATAATGAATTGTCATGGGGGGGGGGCGACCATTGGTAGGAGTATTAGCATCCAAGAACTGGCAGTTGATAAATTACTAGAAAGACAGAAGGAACCTGTTACCAGAAACTGAGGAGAATATAATCTGTGCTATATAAAGTCTCCCCTGCCTCCTGATACTCCCTGTAGTAGAATGTTCCCATTTGATACGATTTGGTAGATTGTTTTGTTTTTTTCTTTTTTGGGGGGATGGTCAAAATTTTCTGTATAAATATTAATAATCTTCCCAGACCCCAAAATAGCCTACCTGAAAAATTGGTACTTTCAATTCTAGAAAAATCTGTATTAGCACAAAGTTTGGTAGAATTGTTATCTGCAATACTGTGGAAAGGGAGGTTTGTAAACTGAACATTTTGCTGAGACTCCCCAGAAATGTTTTGAAGAGCCAACTTTTTTTTTTCTTGCTATTTCTAGTAAAATGCAACTGAAAAGAGAGAAATCGAGAGAATATTTATTCAACAAAAAGGCACCGGGGCTTGAAGATTTGAAATATGTTCTTCTCCATATTGAAAGATATATTACATTAAAGGATTTGTTACTAGAAAATGTAGCCTAAAAAACAAAACTAAGGCTGTGACTGAATAATCTTTTGCTAATATCTCAGGAAGATCAAAAGGTCAGAGATTCTATCATACAAAATGCTATTTGAAGAACCATGGATGTCCTTTATCATGTCAGCAGAAACTAAAAATAACCAAGGGATTATCGAGGAAATTTCTGTGGACAAGATTCTTGTCTACTAAGGTGAACTCAATGATAAATCAGGGGATGCACACAGCGTTCTTGAAAATGTTAGATCAACAGAGATACTGTTATCTTGGGAACTGAAAGATACAGAAAGTGTAAAAATGAAAGAAGTTTGTCAGAATTCCAGAATTCTACAGAGAGGAACCAGGCTGATAAAATTATCAGCTGTAAATTCAAGTTCTATTTGATGAAAAAAGAATTATGGTCCAGACAGCACAGTGTTGAGCTGAGACTGTCTAGTCTTAAGCTCCGTAAGATGGCAAAAAATAAATAAATAAATAAATAAATAAAATAAAATAAAAGATGGTTTCCCCCCAGGCCTTAATGCCATTGAAATGTGCCTGTTTGGACTGGCACCTCTCAGTCCATTTTCCTTGTATTTTTACTTCTTTGAAATCAGAATTATCTGTCGATCTCTTTCCTGTTCTTAGATGAATAATTTGGGGCTTTTGAGATGATGGAATATAGATGACACTCTATACTTTGAGTGGATGATATAATGTAATGAGACCTTCTGGAAAATTGGAATGGAATCATTTCCTATATGGCACAGAATGGTAACACTGGAAGTCTGAGAGAAGACTGTGAGGGGCAGAATAAATTATTCCCTATTAACCTCCTCCCCACTCCACTCCACAACAGCAAAAAATTATATTCATGTCCTAATCCCTGGAATCTCTGGTTATGCTGAGTTACAAATGAGAATTTGCCAATGAATGAACTTAAAGTTTCTAAACAGTTCACTTTGCCACAGAAAGACTGTTCTGGATTAGACTTGTATATTTAATTAGTTACAGGGCTTTCTTCAAGTGGAAAAGAGAGGTAAGTGATTTCCCCTAGAAACTCCAAGAAGGTATGTAGTCCTGCTCTCAAGTTATTCTGAGTTCAGTGGTACAGAATAGGACTTATCACCTTCAAAAATGTAACACATTTATGCTAAGCCAGTTCTTTTGTGGTATTTTATTCATAGAAGTCCTAAAAAAGAATATGTTTGCCTCTTTGTTGTCTTGATTTATCATATATCCATTCATATATTCCCTTTCCTAAAAGTTTGAAGATCATTCTTGCTTCTCATTTTGTTGGACACACTCTCCAATCAATGATCAAATACTGTTACCTGAGCTCTCAGTTTTCTTAGAATAATTCTAATTTCTACATCTTTCATCGCACTCCTGGATATTCCATTATTTTTAACCCAGTTGGCTCAGTGAACTCAGAATCACCTTTATCATTTTGCCACAACCCTTTTAGACACCTTTGATTGTTTCTTATCATTCATCCTAGAAGAATGATGCCCAAGCTTCTTAAAACCACATACATACAGTGCTACCCGGTGCCAAGCTCCTGCTAGTCTCTCCACATCATCAACTTGCCCTTAAATGCTAAGGCAATGCCAAGCTCGCCTTGACCAGCAGGTGTCTTTTTGTCTTTACTCTTTTTTTTTTTTCCTGCAGTGTTATACTCTATATATCTTCAGAAGAATTTCATATTCCCAATGACCTATTCTCTTGAGGAAGCTGTGCTTAATTGCCAAATGGAACCCCAGGTTGCTGCTTTGGGCTTTCTTCTTTCCCTGAGCATATCTTTACCTGAATGTTAAACCAAGTAATCTATTTGCAGGTTAGAACAAAATGGGACCTGGGTTCACAGTAGGTGGTTGCATAGAAAACCCATGTGCTGGACAGGATTATCATCAATTCAGGCAGAGGATAATGAGAGTCCTGAGTCCTTGGTTGATTTTATAGTCTTTAATACTCTCTCAGGGAAACAGGTTCACAGGGCCACCAGGTAAGGAGACTGGCATGGGAAGAGGCAGGCACAGGCCAGGCAGGGAGGGCTGGAAGATAGGCAGGTAGGTAACCAACCCCCAGCATTCTCTCTCCCCCCACCGCCACTCCCTGCATCTTTAGGTATTTTGTCTAGCATTCTCTGTTCTGTCTCTCACCTCTTCTGTAGCCTTGCATCTCATCTGTATCTTAGTCCTATGCTTCTGCTGCTGCCGCTTTTAGACCTGCTTCTGGTTCTAGTGTGCACAATTACAGATGCAGACACCATGCATTTTGGTACCAAGTATTCACAATGCGATGCCTCAACCCCATACTCTCAAGCACCCTCTGTATAGGTTAGAGGCTAGTGGCTGAAAAGCCTGATTAACCCATTTGTCCTACAGGGATCAATACTCTGTCATTGTGACTAGGTCTCCTAAGTAGATATCCCTTCCAAAACAATATGCTTGTTAAATACCCTCATTGAGTTTGGACAGAACTTGCTTAAAACTAATCAAGTAGACCAAGGTAAAGGGATTTTGCAGATATAATTAAGATACCAAGTCAGTTGGTCAAAAGGGAATGAACCTGGATAGAGGTGACTTAATCAAGTTGAAATCCCCCAAACAGGGGCTAATGGCTTCCTTCAGGGAAGATTTTCACACTTCTCTTGCAGAAGCAAACAGCCACATTGGAAGCTGCTAGGGAGAGAACCACATTTCAGAGAACTGCAGCAGCCTCCAGGATCTGAAGATGGAATCCAGCCCACAGTTAAGAACAAGCTAATTCTTCCAGTCACATATCTGTGAGGGAAAAAAGTGTGCTCAGTTGTGGAAATGGCCTTGGAAGTAAATTCATTCCCAGCCAAGCCTCCAGGATAAGGGAGCAATAGTCTTGGGACACCATAGTTGAAATCCTCAGGTAATTTGTGCCAAGTTCCTCACCCACAGAACTGTGAGATATAAATGTGTGTTACTCTCCTAAAGATGGGGATTTTATTGTGTAGCAATAGAACACTAATACTTTCATAGACCATTATCCTTAAAGTGGTAATTTCACTATTTTCACTTACATTACCTGTGTGTATGCATTCCTTGCTACTAATATATTGCTTCATCTGTTCACTCACCCTGTCAGTTTTTTTTATGCAATCATGCCTGCTATTAGTATTTATAAAAGTTAAATTTTGGATAGGAAGTATATATAGAAAGATCAAAGATATATATATATATAGTATATATAGAAAGTATATATAGAAAGATCGAAGGAGTTGTGAGCACTTAAGGAATTCACAATCTGGTGACCCTGCATATCATGGAAAAGCAAATATTTCTACCAAGTGTCTAGTGAGAATTCCTTTTTTTCTTATTGAATTCTTCTCCCAGATAATCCAAATCTATAAACACATTTAGGGTTCTCGTGCTGCACCTCTGCCATTAAAAAGTCTATAGCCACTGTTCTATATAATTGAATTTCAGATTAGATGCATGTAACTCATGATGTAATATTTTTGTTCTGCATTTTTGCATGTTTTCATAACCATATTTTAATTAGCAATAATTGTGCCTTGGATAAACCTCATTGATTATGATACTGCTATTGTGCCAAACTCATAGGTTTTAAGTTGAGACATATTCCTCTGTTGAGAACAAGCTGTAAAGCTGCAAACATGGTTGTGGAAACTCTTGTCTCTCCTATATTTCTGTGTCTCTCTTGTCTCTTTATCTCTGTGTCTCTTTTCCAGAAACTGTCAGAGTGTAATATAACTTTAACAGTAAGATATGTTTATATTTTCAAAAATGGAAACCAGTTTGCACCCAAAATAAGTAGCCCAGACATAACCAAATTCTAAAGCTAAACATTTTATCATTTAAAAAATAGTTTATAAATATATGGCATTAAAATATTGGGGACGGGGGAGAAAACAGGTTCAAAGCATTCTTTACTGTTCTATATATTGCTTGAAATAGAGAAAAATTTATTCACAGTTTTTAATATAGTATCCTGTGTTTAATAAGTGCTAAATAAATGCTAGATGACAATGAAAGAATGAACAACAACAACAACAACAAAAAACCAGTAAGATATGTTTAAGCATTTCCTGTCTTCCAGTCCTTAACATTCATTGCTAGAGTCATTTTGAGGGAAATCCTAATGTGTTCCAGAAAATTCCATTAAGATTCAAATAATTTTAAGGGAAGGTATGTGATGACCTGATGGGGAAGATATTTGGGTTTGTGATTAAACTCTAATAACAATTTGAAAATTTATACTGACCCTTAGGAATACCATGGAACCCCACTTACTTAAATAACAAGCTTCATTTACTAAAATAAAATAAAATAATAAAAAAATTGGGATTGGAGATTTTTGAGAATTTACTCATCTGTAGCATGAAAGATTGTCTTGTATTTCTGTGGATAATAACAGTCATGGTAGAAATACCTGGGGCATACACTGTAGCAGTCTTGATTACAGGGAGATCACAAAGATTACTAGCTCAGATATCACTGGGTAAAGACAATAAGCACTTACATTCCAGCTATGCAATTTGCTCAGCTGCCTTAATAAAGTAAACTGAGTGGCTTAAACAATGGAAATTTATTTTTTTACTGCTGTAGATACTGGGCAGGTGACGATCTAGGTGCCTGCAGGCTCAGACTTGAATGCATGGTTTCTCTCTGGCTGCAAGATGCTAGCTTTTCCCAAGGCCCTCCCAGGACCCAGATTGCTCCTCAGAGCTTCTTTCCCTTCTGTCAAGGGTGCCAGTCCTACCAGAGGCCCAAAAGGTTCCCTTTTGTAGCCTCACTTAAAGACCCTTTCTTCAATATAGTCTCATGGGATTCAACTTTAACATAGGAGTTGGGGGGTGGGGTGGGGGGCTTATTAATACATCGTACCCATCTCCCAACAATTCTTCCAGGAAAATACAAAAATAAGAAAACTATACACAATCTACAGTTTTTGGCATAAGTTGAATACAGAGAATGTTTAAACTTCAAGATGATTTTAAGTAACACAAAAACCACCAGATTTCAGGTAGCGATATGCACTCTTCTGCTTCAAACCACCCTCCTATAAGGTTCTGTGATAAGCAAATGCAGATGGAGCACAACTACAGTCAATAAAGTTCTTGGCTTTTTAAACTAAACGTGGCTCTGAATTTTTGGGTTTTGATCACCAGACAAATGGATTCTCACCTTAAGGGTGTGCGGAAACATTGTGATACAGCTATGGTAGATAAGGATTGGTCTCAAAGCTTCCAACTTACACCGGAGTGGAGAAATTTGAATTTTGATCCAAATCACTTGAGTGCAGTCATCATTTGATTTATTGGGGGAATTCACATTATAAAATTCTTCTGGCTTTTCATTAATCTAAGTGATATGTGGTATAGTACAATTTACTGTTCAAGTGTATAAGATTTTGTATTAGTCATAAAATAGCGATCACAATATCAGATTTAATTCAGTGGGTGCTCTTTGTAGAAGTTCACAGAAATAAAACTTGTACTTACAGATTACCAGGTGGACAGGTATTTTTCATTGCACTGTGGACCCTAAAGATGGAATTGGCCTTTTTCATATATATTTTAGAGCTAGATCATTTTTCTTAAGCCTTAGTTTTCTTCCCCCTTCAAACTCTAAGCTATATTCCTTCCAAGAAGAAAGGGAATAAAAGACAACACATTTCTTTGTTAAATAAAAAATTAAAAGTAAAAAAACAAATCAGAGGTGTAAAAAGAGCAAATGTTTGGCAGATATATAAAGAAGATAATGTTAATTATAATAGCAACAGGGAACATGAATATATTTCCTTATATCTCACATATAGAAATTAAAATGGAACAGTGTAGAAAGTATTAAATGTAGCTGAATTAAATTTTTGAACACCAGAAACTTAATGTTTATTTTTATAATAAAGCTATACATAATAAAAAACAACCCTTACTATACCTTAATATAGTTTTCACTGGTTCATTATTCTCTGAGAGCTTGATCTAAAAAATAGTGCTGATAAGATGCAGAATGAAGACATTTTAGTTGAAGGCACTGTCAGAGAAAATAGCCTATAACCTCTTGTGTTTATTTGGATGAATAAATCATACAATTTCTGGGATGGAGCTCAAAGAAAGAAAAGGACCTGAATTCTTTTTTTTTCCTTTAATTTCTGTCAAAGCAAAAGGATAGAGTATCAAATAATCACACAACTTTATCGATAGAATATCTTTAATGGAGGTCATTGTATAAGTGATTAGAAGAATACTGCTACTTTAACAGTTTTCTTTGACTTTCCTTCACTATCAGTTTTCATTATGAAAATGAAAATATAACTTAGGAGGCTCGTTTTGATATTACAGGACTGACTTCTTTTAAAATTCCAAGTTCAATATGGATGAATTCATTGAAAAATCTCAAGTTTATATTTAATCCAAAATTACATTTAATTTTACATTTAATTAGTTTTATATTTACTCTCAATCCAATTAAATGTAATTGATGTAAGAATTTTTCATGTCTAATCATATTAAATTTTCTGTCAATTCAGCAATGTCTTAGAAGATGCATTTTTTTGGAACTGACCTATTAATCAGACTTATCCAAAATACAAAGATTATTTTCTTCTATTCTTATGTTTTTTTGAGGGTAGAAAGCTGATTGGGAAGACTTGCTTGGCCATGATCCAGGATCTTGAGATTATAATTATATTCAGGTTATATCATACCAATAAAGCTAATTATCCAGAACATAAGGGTGTATCTTCCTCAGGGCATCTTACTGTGACTTCTCAACTTTAGAGACCTAAATGATTAGTGACCTTAGGCCACAGTCCTGTTTTCCATATTTGACATCACCAGCTATCAAAAACCAAAAGTAGAGTTACGATGGGATATGGTGAAATAATGCAGTCTCTTCGAATATGCTGTACATTTATCTCCTAGTGAGAGCATATACTGAAATATTTATTGTGGCTGTTTGAAAATTAAAAACATCTTTGGACATTAATAATAATAATAACTTCTCCTTTACAGCAAATGGCAATATAAAGTATATGCCTATTCCGGAAGGGAAAAGGAACTGACCATCTCATTAAAGCCTCACACGAGAAACATGAATTGTCAGTTAAGGAACTGTGAAAAATGAAATTGTTTAGATATCATTTTACTATTCAAAATTTAAGAAAAAAATTTAGAGGCGCTAAAATTTTCCTACTTGATATACAGATTTACCAACAAGCGCCTCACCTTTAAACATGTTTAATTTTTCAATGAAAAGTGACTGATACAGGGCTTAGCAACCTCATTCCTTGGGGATATAATTAGCAAGCTTGTTTACATGTACCTTGTTGAGCTTATAAGTGTGTATACACAGATTATGTTGGTTACCATGGACTGGTCATGTCCATAGTGGATTCCCAGTGTGTTTTTATGCATATATTCAATATTTCCAGTGCTCTCCTGACAGTCATTTAATTAGGATGCATACAAACTGGATGGAATGAATTTGAATTTGAATTTCTTTGCAATTAGGATGAAAGAGTTTAAACAGGGGTGACTTACAATTTAAAACATTAATTTAATTTATGTATACACACTCAAGTCCTTTCTAGCAGGAATATTTAAAACAATAATCACAGCCCCAGATTATAAACTTTTTCCTAGGGAATACAATGATGTGTAAAGTCACCTGTTATTCAGTAGTTTCTTTTTAGGAGTTTAATAATGACGCTACATCTAACAGTAAATTCTAGATAGCTAGTTTTTCCTCTGGCATGAGAAGTTAAGTGTATATATGATTTTAGAGGGAAAATGAGCATAAATCAAAAACTTTAAAATATGCAAAATATTATTCCAATGCCAAGCTGAAATTCATATAAGCTCTCTAGGTACTGTCAGCTATCAGTCAGGTTTTGTGGCACCGATGGGACATCCACAAGGTATAATTTAGAAGCTAACTAGGTGGGGTTTGGAAAAGATCCAAATACGGATAATAGGTTTGGGATACATAAACATAGATTTAGTGATTGGCATCATTAAATAAATAAGACTCTGTGAAGAAAGCTGTTAGCTTAGGAAAAGATGTGCATGGATGAAATCCAGAGAAAGAGCAATTTTTAAGAGCAGGCAGAGAAAACAACTACAAATGAAGGGGTGAGAAAATAGTAGGAATACTAGGTAGAAATATTATTATAAAATAAATGTGTAGCATTTCAGTGAGGACCTGAAACCCTGGATACAGATCCCAACAAAAAAGTAGGAGCAGGGATCTCTTGGAAAAGGAACTCAGCAGAGTTGTGGCTAGACCAGGCAAGGTTTATTGAGCACTTGTACTTGATCACAAGGGAAGATAGGATGAGAAGAAAAGAATTTCAGCCTGATCCCAGGAAGAGAGCTAGGAATGGGGATCCAGTGCACTTAGCATTTCCATTAGTAGCTAAAGTCTCCTCCCAGATATGTGCATTAGAAGACTGAGGCTTTACTCTTTGCATATAGGAAAGTTACTGTCTTCTGTGTGTTGATTTTGTAACCACCTACCTTACTGAACTGGCTTATTGTTTCAGGAAGTTTTTCTGTGGATTTTTTGGGGTTCTCTATGTAAAGAATCATATCATCTGCATACAATTATACCTTCAATTCTTCTTTCCCTACTTGTATCCCTTTTATGTCTTTCTCTTGCCATATTGCCCTAGTTAGACACAAGTAAAAATGGCCCACATCAGAAAAATGGGTAACATCAGTGCTGGCATGGATGTGGAGAGAAAGGAATACCCATACATTGCTGGTGAGAATATAAACTGGTCCAGCCACTATGGAAAGCTGTATGGAGGACCCTCAAACTAATGAAAATGGAACTACCATTTGACCCAGCAATCATTCTTCTGGGAATCTACCCAAAGGAGACCTCAATGTGGGTACAAAGGGACACCTGTGCTCGCATGTTTACTGCAGCACTATTTATAAAATTGCAAGGACATGGTAATAACCCAAATGTCCCAACACAGATAAATGGAGAAAAAGATGTATATATACACAATGGTGTATTACTCATCAATCAATGACAAATTTGATGAATTTGAGATAATAGGGATGGACCTGGAAGAAATCATATTAGCAGAAACAAGTCAGAAAAAGATAGAAACAAAATGATTTCAATAATATATGGGATATAGACTGGGCACAGTGGCTCGTGCCTGTAAGCTTCAGCCTATGAAGCGGTCGGGGCTAGGGATCATGGTTCGAGTCCCACCTGGGACCCGTAGCGAGACCTAGTTCCAAAAAAATAGCTGGGCGTGGTGGTGGGTGCCTGTAATCCCAGCTACTTGGGAAGCTGAGGCTGAGGATTGTTTGAGTCTATGGTACCCCAGGCAACGAGAGCCTGCGGTTCCATGGGCAAAAATAGTGAGACCTAGTCCTAGTCTCGGGAAAAAAAATCTATATCTATATCTATATCTAATCTATATCTATATCTAATCTATCTATATCTGTATTTATATAGATGGGATATAGGAAAAAGAAGCAAAAGGCCAGGAGGAAAAGTCAAAGCAAGCTAACAATCAAACTAAAGTACACAACTGGGGATGGGTGGGAGTGGTAGGGAGGGGAAGTGGTGGGTGAACCCTGTGGAATACAAAGATGTGAAATATGTAAATAAATAATTTATTAATAAACAAAACATAATTCAATTAAAATAAAAAAAAAAAAGACTGTCAGGAGTTTTACTTACTGTATATGCCCTCATGACTTCCTCCTTCCGGAAATTGTGAAGCCATCATTTGTCAGTACACAGGCCCTTGTTTGTAGGAATAGAAGTTTTGTTCAATCTTGTAGGCCAAATTGTTTGAAAAAGATGAGATGAACAAAAGGCAACTCTTATCCTTCTGACTTGGCTCACAATATCCTTTACCTCATCTGCTTCAAAGCCATGTTAAATATTAGAGGACTGTCAAAGATGCGGGCTTAATAACCCTCACATTGGAGGGTGAGCAAATCTTTGTTAATCTTTGTAGAACAGGGCTAGAGGATTCAAATACTAGATGAGCAAGAAGAAATTTGAAGAGAGGAAGAAATTCAAGTTTCTTTTTCTTTTTATTTTTTTTAAGGTCTTTCCATGAGTACAGAAGAGGAAAACATCAAGAAAAGAATGCAGGATTACAATTTTTTTCATAACATTTGAGCAAAGTGAGGCTATTTTGAGAGGATGCAACATTGTAGATTGAGAGTGGGCATAATTAATAGTTCATAGATCCTGACAAATAATTCAGCATGAGAATAATTCACTGAGGATAGCAGAAGGGATGTATTTTTCCCAAAAAAAACTTAGGGGGAAAAGAATTGTAATTTGTAGGTATCAGAATAAAGCTGGATCAAAAAGCTTAGCTGTATACTTCATTTTTAGAAGATGGTCAGGTAACCGCAATTGAATGCAATATAAACTTGAAGGTAACAGTGTTTACAAAAAGAGTTAAGAATTTTGATAGAAGAAACAAAGGAATACATGACTGAGAATGATGGGAATTGTTGAAACCCTGAGGTTGGAAACATAAATTGGAGTTGACACTCTGGCAAGATACTACTTTAGCATATTGCCATATCAGATTCTTAGAGAATATTCTTGATTTTTGTTTTGTTTTGTTTTTTTTTTGTTTTAATCCCAGACAAATATGTATGCACATCTCCCAGTGTTTTTAAATAAAAGTAAATAAATTCCTATAATAGGATATCTTCTATTGAAAATATGTCTCTTCCTAAAAGACCAATGTGACATTAAAAATCTTCATGGTCTTTTTTCCTTCCATCTTCTGCAGTGACAATAGAGTAACACCATCCCTAAGATCCAGGGTATTGCACCAAGTGCACCAGAAAATGATTCAATATTGTGAAATTCCCCACTTTCTTTTTATTAAATAACATTATATACAGTATTCACAGTTGAAAATCAAAATGCACATATATTACGGTTATCTCTAAGAGTCCAAATCTTTTACCACAAATGTGGGAAGACTTTCCAGAATGCCTTGCACCAATAACACTCCCATTACTTTCTAAGCGTTTCTGTGAGTTTGTTGGGGCACATGTACAATATCTCTATGGGGGGGGGTTCTCTAGACTGCCTTTACCTTCACCCCTTACTTTCATAGAGCCTCAAAGTCAGCCAACTGTGAGCATTTATAGTCCTCTTAGGTTTCTCTGCGTATGCACATACCCTGTACATGTGTCTGCTCTTCCAGTTTCCCAAGTCCACCAGTGGACAGGATTCCTTTTAAGATGTTTAGTTTAACCTGTTATTTGCCCCAACCATCACCATCTCAGAGAACTGAAATGATAGGAGACCATTGTCACTGATTGCTTTAGGCAAATAGGCAGTGGGACTAGGCTGTATGCCCTGAGAGAGTCATCAATCAGGTTAAATAAAGTCCAAGTCGGTGAGGAAACTACCGGGTCAAATAACAATAATGCTCTGAGGACTGGACTTTGGGAAACTTGAAATCCACTATTTGAAACACATTGCATTCCATCGATGATGGTGGT